>JALIZH010026395.1:0-13363 GCA_030522465.1 Rhipicephalus appendiculatus
ACGAGGAAAGGAGCTTATGTTTGCTGCGAGTAACATGCAATGCTTGGATATCTCCTGGCAATCATCTTGTCGGTGTTATCTGCGTGGCGCCGTCCTCCAACTTGAACGAAGCTTCAGTAGAGCAGTAGAGGAGGGGGGGGGGGGGGATGGGGAGAGCTCAGGTGAAAGAGATAGCTTATCTGTATGGGATCTCTCGGCCAGAACAATGGACAGGCGTTCTTTATGCTTTCGTCAGCAGTCTTGTTCATATCACTGTTGCCTTATTTTCGACCAAAGAGTGTTGTCTCAGCCTGTGCTTATTACTCGTGTATCCTAGCAATATTCACCAAGCTCTGCTAAGCTTTATTATTCGAACCTATTCGTTTATTTACCTGTCGTATTCGCGAGTCGTGCCTCAAACTACGACTCATTAGCTTTTCTTTATATCGTAATTGCGGCGATCGTGAAAGTTCGTTGCCATGACTCACACCCAGAGTCATTCCACATTACAGCTCCCAGCCATTCTGGCGGCCGTCTAAAATGCGTTCGAAAAAGATCGCGCTGATTTATTGCATTAAAAGCAGCGAACTGCCAGAATATTACTCATAGAAATATATTTTTGGTCTCGTCGGCGGCATCCGAAATTCGCATAATGTTGTCTGAGTTATGTTTATCAGAAAATAAATTATGGGAGCATCATTTCTTCTTTTAAAAGCAAATTTGGTCTACCTATTAAAGCAAAGGCGTTTGTGTAAGGTGCTCGAAGCTCAATAATATTACTTCATTTTTTCCCCGTATACGCCTCTAGAAATTTCGCCAGCATGTTCTATGTTAGCATTTTTTTTCTCTTGTAGTATTGCGCTGTATATGAAAATCTGAGCAATCAATACATGTGCTACGGAACGTACATCTCTCGCTAATAACATTTTGTGACAACTTAAGTTTGTAAATCTCACGAGAAGAAATCCCGAATTTGAGACAATCTTCATGTAGGTTCACATTTCGATGCACTTTCTACCACGTGGTTCTCTAAATAAAAAACACATTGACACTTCAGTCGAAACTACATAAATTGTTCTTTCATGAGACAAGTTTTATGATTACGTTCTTTACTTTTAGGGCGGAAATACGTTTTGAAGTTCGTCCATACAGAGGTTCGCTTTGTTCATACGGCAGCTTCTTCAGTCAAGTTGCCCGTCGTGTGTAAACGTTACGAACCACATATGTGCCTGGCCACCTCATCCTGCCTAATTCATTTAGTTTGCTTCCTGTGCTCACCCAACATGAACGCCGTCTTTCTTTGCGATAGCAATTATATGGACACTCTCGGCTGGCTGATTTTTGCCATCGCCGTTGCCGTCACCGTCATGTCCCGTATATATATATCTATATATATATATATATACCGGATGTCCCAGCTATTTTTAGCCAAGGGTTAAAAATTAAAAATACAATATTTGAGGCAGGCGAGTGAAATGAGTTGAATATTGCTTACAGCTATCTTGCACACTACAAGCAATTCTTTCTTTTGTAATTAACGAATTTGTTAATTAGAATTAATTTACTAAATTGATAAATATTGATTTTTTACGCTAGAAATGAGAGTTCCAAAGTTCGAGGGCGTCTTCAGAAACCCCCATGGCATCATTTGCGATAAAGAAAGTTTTACGCGTACCATCTTTTCCGTGGCTTGAAAGCAAGCCCGCGAAATACAAAAAATACCACGTGACTAGAGCATTCGCGCGCCGTGGTTTGAGCGAACAAAATCAGCTGCGACCACGACCCGCCGGCTGAGTTGCAGCGGTAGGCCGATAAGTTGATGGTGGTTTCTTGGCCCGTTGCCAGCCAGTTGGCGCGCGTGACTGTGCAAGTTGTGCCGAGCGCGGGCGAACAAACCACCGTAAACTTATCGGCCTACTGCTGCAACGCAGCGGGCGGTTCGTGGTCGCAGCTGATTTTGTTCGCTCAAACCACGGCTATGGTGGCTAGAGGGGAGGTGTCAGCAACGGCGCCCTGGAGAGGCAGCATTTTTTCATGATTCGGCGGCGTGAATGGGCTCGCGGAGCCGACAGTAGCGCCGCCTCATCAGCGCGGTTACTGAACGGCGAAGAAATGCACAAGTGCACTGACAGTCGAGGAACGCGTTTCTGCAGACGCGCCGGACGCGCGATGACTGTGCATCCGCGCTGCCCGCGCCATCCGGAAGCGTGGATGCGTCGTGCCGCGGCCACTGGTCGAACGCGTTCGCTGCCTCTTGCATCCGCCCCAGCACTTTTCATGCAGTTCGGGCAGCGCAAAGGCTCTCGCAGACGACGACACGCCACCTGTCGGCGTCATGAAAAAAGTGCCGCACCGACTTGCACGGCGCAGCCCAGCCGATGCTGACACCTCCCTCTCTAGCCACCATACCACGGCTGAGAACAGCACGGTCGCGGCGCGCGAATGCGCTAGTGACGTGGTATTTTTTTGTATTTCGCGGGCTTTCTTTGCAGCACGGAAAAAATGGTACGCGTAAAACTTTCTTTATCGCAAATGATGCAAGGGGGGTTTCTGAAGACGCCCTCGAACTTTGCAACTGCCGTTTCTTGCGTAAAGTCAATATTTATCAAGATGGTAAATTATTTCTAATTAACAAATTCGTTCATTACAAAAGAAAAAATTGCCTGTAGTGCGCAAGATAGCTGTAAGCAATATTCAACTGATTTCACTCGCCTGCCTCAAATATTGTATTTTTCAACCCTTGGCTAAAGATAGCTGGGACACCCTGTATATTAGGCACGAAGAAAAAATATTTGCCGACGCGCGGAATCAAACGGGCGACTTCTCGCTCCGCACCGCGCGGCGTTAACCGCTCGGCCACAGAGGCGTACATCCTCCAGCAAACTAACGGCAAGCTACTTATATACAGCATTTACCGCCGGTTGTAGGCTGATCTCGGGGGATATATCAATGTCAGCATGTTCTCTGCATTATCAGCGAGATGGCGCGAAGGGCGTGCTCGGCGCCCCGCCCGTTGCAATGCGTTCGCCCGTAAACGTGCCATACGTGCACTTTGCCCCCACAGGGCGTAGTCACCCGTGCGCGCTTATCTCCTGATTTGGGCAGTTTGTACATCGTCTGCTTTCGCCAGAAAGGTTGCGTTTAGGTTACAGAGCACACAAAGGTCACTTCGCTGGCTGCACAGGCCCCCGTTCGCGAATAGAGCGCGCTGTTCAAACATAGTAAAGTAACAACTGTGACACCTGTTAGTTCTCGCCTGTGCGTATGTTTCGTGCCCCATTTGCGCTTGAACAGCGCGTTAAGTGTCGAGCTGTCAACGTTAGTTCGTGCTCATCCTGTGTGTGTTCTTTTCGTGCGTCCTTTGTTCTTGAGCAGCGCGCTGCACGTTTCTATCTGCTTGCCGTTATTCGCGTGACATTTCAATATGTTGCTATCACATTCATTGCTTCACCCTTGCGGCGAAACTGTGACTTTTTAAAGACGATAGTTTTCTTGGGATACCTAAACGGAGAAATTTTTGTCTGGCTGTCTGATTCTCTGTTTGTCGGCACGTCGCACGATTCAGCGGCTGGCCAAAGTTTGACTGCTTTCTGAACGCCCAGCCAACTTGATCAGTCGTTTTTGTGCATACTTGTGAACATTGTCGATCAAAAAGCAAATATTACGCATATCTGAGGCGCAACAACAATACGGAAGTATTAAGTGGTGTGTTCTTTTATAGAAAATACATAGATACTTAATTCTGAAGACCCAAGTGTTTCTTAGGCTGCGCTGAAAATGCGGGCTGCCTTGCAAAAGCGAAGAGCCGTCGTCTATCTCCGAGGTCGCGCGAAGTGCCGCGTGTTTCATCCGCCGCGCGATAGCTGGCGCAGTCTGCCCTCGTCGCTGCAAACAAGAGAATCTCTTTTCGTGGTCGCTCTGCGCGCCTTCTCAGCTTTTTACACGCTGCCAAAAACACCGCGCTTGCGGCGAGAAGACGCTTGGTCATGCCAGGACGGAAATGGTCGAGAACAGCATCACAGGTGGCCGCGGATGAGACCGGCAGAAGACTATCGTCTTTCGATGACATTTGCAGCGAAGCACGCAAATACGCGGCCAATTTTTTTCTCTGCATTTTCAACGTGCTTGGTTATGGCCATAGGCGTGCGCACGAGGGGGGGGCAGATGGGGGCGGCCGCCCCCCTAGTCACCTAAGAGAGGGGGGGCGCAAATTCTGCCCCATACATTGACTTAATAGGGAGGGGGGGGGCGCTGTGATGAACCCTGAAGGGGAACCCTGCGCACTCCTATGGTTATGGCCGATGAAGGTTTGACCCGGATAGGGAGGCTCGTATTTCTCGAGAGTGGGCAAAGTGGTTCCCTGCCATTGGTTGGACGACTGCTGCACGTGAGTGATGGCCTCATCAGCTTTCCTCTATCGGCGTCACCTGGAAGTAAGGAGGGAAGATGTCCTAACACCGGAGCCATCACTTTGTGAAAAGATTAAGTCGACGAGTTTCAGGTGAATATAGTCCTATCAACGATTTACTGTAATCCCCTATATTTATGAACTATGCGCGTCCCGACTGTAGAACCAAAGTCCGGAATCCTGTCGCCTTTTTGGCGACTTCGTATTCGCTCTCCCAGTCGCAACAGGACCACGCACATTCATTCTGATAACTTGGCTGACGTTTGAGCTTAGCCTTCGAGGGTCGAACGGGATAACGTAATCGCACCCCTTGCGCATTGCCATCCACCGTGCCTCAAGAAAAGGAACGTTTGTGCGCGCAACGGTGGCCGTTTCGAACTCTCCTAGAATGTGTAGTGCAACTACAGTTGCTAAGAGCCCACTACACCATAGTTCTACGCTTTCCTAATTGGCTAAGTATCCACTACTCGTCCTAAGGGACCGCGTGTACTTGCGCAGCTGCACACTTTCTAATGGGTGGGCAGCTTAAAACCACCCACCTCATTGCGTGAATTCACTTGTTCTGACACCTGCTGCGATTCTAGGATTCTGCTGCGCAATATTACATGCGCTAAGCAGACTCATTTCACTACATGACGTTCATATAGTGCTTTTTTTCCGGGACAGTTTCAAGCATAGACGTGGCTCTCTGGTAGAACACCTGCTTGCCTCGCAGATGGCCTGGGTTCGATTCTCAATCCGAAACAAAAATTTTTAGGATATATTTTATTTGCATCTTTCTCGATTTTTCAGTCACGGGCAAGATGATGATTTTACGCTCACAACCAAAGATGCCGACACCGTCACCGACAACGGAATATCTGCGAAACGAACTCCTTAACGCTCTCGCGATAAAATTTCGTCTAACGTCCAGAAGACACATACAGGGTTTGTCCGGAAAGTAGCGGTACTGATTTTTTCCCGCGAAAACTTGGTGAAGGAGAGGAATGTTCTCGCACTAGTTTGGTTTTGGGGGGACTTAGCTAGCAGCGCACCATCGCCAGCCGTCTCCAAGCCTTCGCGAACCCCTACCAAGGTGCCTTGTGATCCCCACAATGAATTTCGCTAGAGCAGCGTTACGTGCAGAAGTTTTGCTTCAAACTGGGTAAAATGGCGCGTGGGACTCATGAAATGATCAAGAGGGCTTATGAGAGTGATGCCATAGTTCGTTGAAGAGGTTTGGGTGGCACAAAGTGTTTCGGGAAGAAAAAGAGCAACTTGAAGATGAGCAATGGTCAGGATGCCCTTCAACGGCGAAAAGTCATGGCAACGCGCCGAGCCAGATTCCTCTCGTGGACTTCCTGACAAAGCATAACATCACAAAGCTTCCCTAGTCACCCTACGGCTCCGATGTTGCTAGTTCGGTCAGACTTCTTCCTCTTCTCCCAGCCGAAAAAAGGTCCTGAAACGACGGCACCACGGCTCGGTCCAGGCCATTCAAGAGGCCGTAACGAGAGAGCCGAAGAGCATTCCGGCTTCTGCGTTGCAGGGAGCCTTTAGTGATTTGCAGAGTTGCTGGAAACTCTGTGTTATGCAGAAGAGGCACATTCTGAAATCTATTAAGTCGACTTGTCAGAGTTGCAAATACTTTTTCTTTTTTAAAGTTCGGTGATACTACTTTGAGGATAGACCCGGTAAATAGCAGTAACTGTGTATGTGTGCCACGTGCGCGTGTGCATATGTTCGTGAGTGCGTGGTTGGGTAGGCTACTGCGTGTCACTGTTCTCTCTTCCTTTCAGTGGCCACTGTCTTGATTGCTCACTGTTTTGCACGGCAATCTGTAATGAGCCCCCCACCGCAGCCGATCTTGTTTGCGATGTCCTGGGCCACCGCCACCGCCTTTGTCCGTCGCAGCAATAGCGCACACGTAGAAAAGAAACCAGACAGTCTGCGTGCCAGTCTAATGTTTTGCCACAGAGCCACACCACTCCTTGACATTTCTTCGGAAAAAGACCTACACGACTGTCATATCGACCGAACTGTTAAGTTAACAGAAGTTATATAACGTCACAGAAGCGTAGAACCACTCCAGGTGTAACACGATGTGGATCACGTTGCGAGTGGGTGTTTCGAACTTGTTGTTGTTGTCCCCTTTGAGAAGCTGGTTCATACCCACAAGGGGGATTGGCCACACTGACTGTTTCGAACTTTCTAACCCATTGCAAGAGCCATTATTCCTCATCGTCATCATAATCTGCCACAGCACCTACAAAGCTTGTAGCTACGTAGGTGCACAGATTGCCTTACAGTCTCGTAGTGGGCGTTTCGCTACTTCTCAAAATCATGGGGATTTATAGCCTATAGTAGGTACGTCGCAGTTATACGTGTAGTAGGCGCCCTAAGCGAGTTTAGGACGGACTATAGTGCTGATTCTGCAGCACTATAGTCCATCTGCAAGTCTTTCTGGTTAACCTCCCTGTCTTCTCCCTTTCTGTTTGCTTCCTTCCTTCCTGCAGCTTCTGCTGCAACTATGCTGCGTGTATCGCACAGATTTGTAGCTTTCTTTTTTTTCTGGTGTGAAGTATTCTTTGCCGGAATGAACCTGAAAATACCTGAACATCAATTTTGATATAATAATAATTGTCCGGGGTTTGACGTCGCACAACCACGCTATCATTATGAGGGACGGCGTAGTGGAGGGCTCCGGAAATTTAGACCATCTGGTGTTCTTTAATGTGCACCTAAATATAAGTACACGAGCGTCAAGAATGTCGCCTCCACCCCGGAATGCGGTCTCCACGTCCGCAATTCGGTCCCCGCGACCTCCTGGTCAGCAGTTTAGATCATCTGAACAACCGTAAAATGTTACATTAATAATAAAATTAAAATTCATCAAGCTATGCAAGTTTTCCAAGGACAAAACCTTAAAGGTTCAGTTACTGTCGCACCGTATCAATAATGCTTCAAAATGTTTCAGCGAAAGCGCTTTTGAAAGACTACTTGTGGCTGTATGCGTAACTTTCTTGAACCTGCTTGTACGTTCGTACATTGAAAAGACAACCAATCCATTTTGGTCAAGACCCGCGCCAGCTATAATGAAATCTAATGCGAGTCGCCAGAGTCGTGTTTGCAAAAATTTTCAAAACGTAGTACACAGAAGGCTTGTGCTAGTCCTTATTCATTCGGGATAGGAGCAGCGCGCAAATGAATTGAACGGAGAAGGGGAACGAACGACGCCGACTATAAACTATAACAGGGACAATTCTTAGGGGTTTTACGCCCCAAAATCACGGTATGATTATGAAAAACGCCCTCTAGTGAAGCGCTCCGTAATCTTCTACCACATGGGGTCCTTTAAAGTGCGCCTGAATCTAAGCCCACGAGGCCCCTAGCGTTTTGTCTCTATCTAAATGCGGCCGTCGCGGCCAGTATTTGGTTCCCATGAGCTTCGGGCCAGCAGTCAAGCACCGTAACCACTAAACCACCACGGCGAGTAACAGCACTGACTGACGACTTCATTATTTTTAAGGGCGAAGCACCTTAGGGCCGAGGCTTGTCTGTACACGTCCGCAATGTCCTTCACGGGGAGATTCGTGGATGTGAGACACAAAATATCAATCATAATTGTGACAGAACAAGATAAAACACCTAGAAGCACAAACCCTTTATACTAGTCGGCGACTTCAACATACACATTATGGACCTTAGGACCTAACTTCGTCGTCGACTCGCACTGTCCGCTGTCATGGTATATAGAAAACCGTTGCTATAGTCGAAATATATGTGTGTATGTGAATAAAAAAAAAGGTTTACAATAGACGAAGAACAATCATAATTGAGACGAAACCGTATAGAACACCTACAAGCGCAAACCCTTTATAGTCAGTGACTTATAACGTAGACATTACGGCACTTTATATTACGTTATGTCCCTCAATTTACATTTATTGGGAAATGCTCGGGCAAGCGTATAGTTACTCACCGATACGATACCCAGAGCTTCGCCCAACTCGTTCATGATTCACTTCGTGGAGATGCGTGTTTTTTTTTATTATGAGTGGAATCTGTATATAATTGTATACCTAGAAATTAACTGTGATTACATATCGCCAAAAATATGTTGTGATTGTTACAGCAGCTCAGCACCTAAAAGACACCACATGACAGTGTTCCACGCCAAGGCTTTAAAGGTCTGTCACTCAGTGTAGCGCTAGGGGACCACGCATTGTGTAGTCAGGACCCCGAACAGCACATGTCACAGTCCTTACACTAAATGGTTTTAGCCTCTAGGGGCAATAACGCTGAACAGCCTCCGCTTTTCTTTACATTTTATTAGAAGAGACATGATGTTACGTGAAATTAGGCCCAACGTTCATTCCCAAGATTTCGGGAATATCTCGCCATCTCTCGTCTGCCGCCGCGAGTCTCGCTGTAACTGAAAGGAACCAATCATTTCATGACCCGGAATCTTGGCCATGTTGGGAAGCTGCATTCCATCTACTGCGCTTTGTGAAGGCACCGAAGGACATTGGGTCGACAGCATTATGCCGCATTATTCAGCGTATATGATTCTCTTTCAGCTGCCTTTGAACATAAAATACGCGCAATTGTCAATGCAAGAGAGCACTCGCAATGAACGCTGAACCTCCGAGAAATGTCTAGTGTAATAACACGTACAACTCGGCGCCTGGTTCCACAAAGATGCATCTCAATCGAAACGCTTAAGCTCCTTGGCAATTATGTAGGAAACATTATAGAGTGAAATACTGAGCATCAAATGAAGCGGCCGGAGTTATGTTTTATATTTGCACTGGTGCTCGAAGTTCCACTTCAACAGCTTAATTACTGCCCATAAAATTCACCACCCTTGAGGGTCAATTCACGCCCATGTGCTCTTGTAGTAGCGATTCCTGTAAAGTGAACAAGAAAGTATCCCCTGCAATAAGTGCACAGTAAGGGTTACCTTATGCATTAACTTAAGACCACTCGAAGGCAAGAAAGCTATATTCAATGTATTGAGCCATCAATCGACGTATCGATGCCACCCCGCCACTCCTGAAAAGCTTCCTGCACCTGTCATTTTGCACTGCCTCCAGATCGGAGGCACCTCACCTGCTTTTGCATTGCCTCCGTCATTGAATCACCTTTGACCAACGGTGTCACATGATGACGTCATGATGTGACGTGACGTCACAGCGACGTCATGGTAACTTCATAATGCAGTGATAAATTTTGACGATTGTGACGTAATTGTGATGTCCATATGGTGACGTGTCACGCACTGACAATTTTTTGCATCACTCGTGTTCGATGCCGCGAGAGGCGGACGCCGCCGACTCGGGACACCGATGCCGACGGTCAAATTTCGCATTTGATGAGGCATCTAAGACTTTCGCCTTAATAGGGGCATCTTTTTTCTGTTCCATAACTATGAGATCATAGGACGGGGACCTCAACGCCACCTCATCTACCGAGCCGCAGTCGCGAAATTTAGGCCCGTATTCACAAACGCTCCTCGACTCGAAACTCTTCCTCAAGGGATCCTTGAGACTTTTCGCGTTGCAGAAATCGCAACCCAACACAGTCCTCAAAGATCCCTTGAGGAAGAGTTTGGAGTCGAGGAGCGTTTGTGAATGCGGGTCTTGAATCTCCCGACTGGCCAAGATGGTGAAGCAGGCTGAACGGAGTGAGCGGCGGAGGTGGGTAAACTGGAACAAAATGCTGGGTAACGTTGCCATTTGAAAAACAGGCCTTTTCCCATATCTCGTATATTGCTCCTTTCTGAATAGGGTATCGCCTTTGGTTGGGAGTTGCTTTCACGAAAGCATATGCAACGTTAATCGGAGTGACTGACAGTGCGGCATGCGATGTTTGCGGCACCGACGAAAATATCGAACACCTGCTGTGCCACTGTCCTCGTTTTGCCTCAGAGAGACAAGTACTTGCCAACGCATTGCGGCGACTGGATGATCGACCACTTTCTGTGCAGGTGCTATTACAGCACCGTCCACATCTCTCGACAGCCCACAAGGCAGTGAAAGCCCTCTTGTGCTTTTTGAGGACGACGGGCTTGTGTGAGCGCCTCACAACTTGCGGTGCAGTTTACACACACTGCTGAATTTCACTGCTTCTCTCTCTTTTCCTTCTCTCCCCTCCTCTCTCTCATCTTTCTATTCCCCTTCCCCCTAATCCCCCAGTGTAGGGTAGCCAAGCCGGGAAGTATATCTGGTTAACCTCCCTGCCTTCTCCCTTTCTGTTTGCTTCTCCCTCTGAATAGGTAATTTCCGGAAATATCTCGATATTTCCAGAATGAAATCTGGACGCCGATACTGAACTCTAGAGGCTTTGTTACACGGTTGCGTTTTGACACGTGCATCGGTGCCTCACAGAACAGTCCCGTTCGTCTAGCTCATTAACTTAATTAATAAGCAAAAAAATATGGGACTAACAAAAGCCATGTTCGGGCCGGGCTACTCGAAAAAGGTCCGCGGCCGCATGCGGCGCGCGGGTGGCGGGTGTGATACCCTTGATATAGAACAAAACATAGGACATTTCCGTGGGCTTAGTTTCAATTCACCGTTCCCAATGGTGTTTGTACAACTGGGCGCTCTACTTAAAGAAACAACTCTAATTTCATGATCACTTTCAGGGATGCTGGTTAACTTCCGTACATAATCGGCAAATATTTCCTTCCTATGCAGCATTGCCGCAAACACTGGAATGTCCTTTAAGAGAACGGAACTACTACTATGCTTCTCAGGGCTTCTGCGCTTGTCAGTCAGTAACCCCAAGCGATCCGTTGAAGCACTTGTGTCATCCGTGGGTTCATGGATAACAGGATCAGCTTAACTAGCTTTTATTGTGCGAATCTGCGCTTCTGAGGACAAATAGATCATTAAGCGATAAACAGGATAGAAAATCTCGCACCAATCAACACGGAAGTTTCTTTTGTTCTGACAAAAAAATATCTGCTTTCGTCCTTTCAGAGGTACACCTAGATAATGGAGCTATGAAGCGTGGAAACTTGGGCAAGTTGGTAGGACATAATTATATATACGAACAGCGCATAAGGACAAAGACGGAAGAAGGGGGAAACAACACACAGCGCTGTGTATTGTTTCCTTCTTCCGTCTTTGTCACTTATGCATAGTTCATATATTTAAGTATAGATAATGGAATGTACGTCACTTGATGCGGCGCCGACAGGCTCTATTCACACAATGTCAGAAAAAAGAAAAAAAAATGTGA
This sequence comes from Rhipicephalus appendiculatus, assembly GCA_030522465.1. Lineage (NCBI taxonomy): Eukaryota > Metazoa > Arthropoda > Arachnida > Ixodida > Ixodidae > Rhipicephalus > Rhipicephalus appendiculatus. The sequence continues at coordinate 11,615 of JALIZH010026395.1, forward strand.
GACATTCCACTCTCTGAAGGTGGATGACCAGCGCAGCTGTTTTGAACATGTCAGGGATGTGAAGCATCCTTTGGGAGAACAGCCACGCGCGCACCCTGTCATTTAATCCCGAAATAATGGCCAAGAAAGTCACTTCCGTACCTTATCGGATGCTACTTTAACTTTTACCATTAGAGCACCATGTTACTTTCCACCTTTTTTTTGTCGCATTGTTCGCTTTGCGACATGCGTCGTCTTTGCTGCCTTGCCGCCCGCGCTTGGGAGTTTCGTGCGCCAACTTGATCGGTGTTTACCGCCCCCCTTCTTCACTATTAGTGTACCGAGGATGAGCGGTGGAGTACGGCCAATTGGTCTGGCACATATGTTTTAGTTGACACATGCTACCTCAATTCACTTTGTTCCAGTTTAATATTCTTTTAATTGATATTATTCATGTTTAACCCTTCATTTCACCTTAGTTAACTACTCATTCAGCTTATGCACAAATTATGACTTCTAATTATTTGAATACCGTTACTACATTAAACAACCCCCAACCCTCCCACCCACCATGAAGGTTTGCACATCTAACCCACTGTTGCTCTACGTACTGGATCTGCCCAGCTCGCTGAGTGTCATTCGTCTTCACACAGCTAATTCGAAATATTCGGGACTGGTGAGTCATATGAGGCTCTCGGCTTAAAAGGGGCCCTGCAACACTTTTTTGAGCATGCTCAGAAAACGCTGCCGATCCGGTAGTCCAGGCTCTCGAGAACACGCGAGCCAAATATTATAGCGCAGCACGCGGCGTGTAATTCATAATAAATTCTCAAAGTCAGCCAGAAATTGCTTTCTCTTCTCTCGACCCTCGTCAGTGTCGTCACCGACGAGAGTATCACTCGCATCAGCCATTGGCTGATTTGAGCATGGCGCGCTCGGTAGTTACAGAGGCCGCCGCCAGGGAGGCCGCGACTTGTCACGCGTGCGCGCGCGATCGCAATGAAAATACGCGTATTCGAAGAAAAAAAAAAAGAGAAAAAAGCGCTCAAGATCACGAGGCGCGCGTGACGCTCTTTCGCTACGTGCCATCCCTCCCCTGCTTAGCTTCCAGCGCTTTCTTGACGGGACGAGAGAAGAGAATGCAATGGCAGCGTGCGAGAAATCTTTGTAACTCCACTCGTACTGGACGGATTCCAAAAATTTTTGCGGCGGTGAATTCGTGAGGCAATAAAGCTCCTTTAGTGAATCCATTCCATGGCTTCTTGAAAAAGTGTTGCAGGGCCCCTTTAAGTTGTGTGAATGCGCATCCCCGCTTTGCAATAAAGCCCGGGTGCTGCAGTCAAGTTCTTGTAGTTTACGTTCAAAACGACAATACCATGAGGGCACGCCGTAGACTCTGGGTCCCATTTGGACACACGGTTTTTTTTTTTAGATGTGAAGCATCTTATGGCGAAGCTTAATCCGGTGGTGGTGGTGGTGTGCCGGCGTGACCACCCTTACTGCGCATGCGCAAACCCTTCAAAAAAATAATAAAAATAAAACCTCTTCTCCCCCTCTCTCTCCTTTAGGGCATCCTCCCGACAACCACACCCTCACTGCGCATGCGCCCTCCCTCCCCTAAGTTCCCCCCTCTCTCCTCTAGGCATCCCTGCCCGCAGGCGTCCATACTCCCCACTGCGCATGCGCGTCCCCCCTCTCTCTCCTCTCCTGCGCTCCCCCTCTCTCCTCTAGGCATCCCTGCCGCGTAATTTCGTTTCCCCGAGGGATCGC
>JALIZH010026396.1:0-21397 GCA_030522465.1 Rhipicephalus appendiculatus
GCCGTCGTCCCTGACAAGCGATGGATTGACCGCGCGTTGCATTGTGGGGCCTCAGACACGCACCAGCATGTTGCCGTGGAGGGATGTGTTTCGCATGAAGTTGTTCGGCTGTTTTTGTTGGCAATATTCATAATGTTCCATTTCCTTTGGTTAAGAGCTGTATTCTGCGGAGTTTCTGGCTAAATTCTTCTATTTGTTATTTGCAGCGGTCCGGGACGAAAGGAACCTTCATCGGGTGAAAGGAGGGGGTGGTGACGAGCGATCTTTCCCGGAGAGAGCAGTTGCCCCTTTGCCCCCCCCCCCCCCCGCCCTCCCTCTTTTCCCATCTCGTACTTGACGCCTGTGTTCAAGACTTTCGTCAAAGCTATCGAAATGTCGTGCTTCGGGCGAGTTTTTTAGACTTACTTCTGGGGAGTCACATAGACATCGCTCTAAAAAACTCTCGCACTGATTCAACGCAGAAATTTGGGCTAGTTGGTGGATGTAGAACTTGTGCATCTTAGCAAGCGGAGTGGAACACACAGAAGAGAAAGAGGCAAGCAAACAGCCGGGGGGTTTTTGAAGAGCCTTTTATTGAGCTCTCATATACTTGATTGATGTACACATAAAGTGGGGTCGCACTTGCGCTTCGATTAGAGTCTACGGCGAGCCTCGATGACAATGGTTTTCGTGAGGGCCTAAGGAGCTTCGCCCCTAAACCTCTCCGGGAACGCCACCTCCCCGTTTAATTGATTTTCAGAAACCCACTTTTACAGGGCGCGTTCGCTGGCGTTTGTGACAGGGAGCACCTTTCTTTATCCTCCTTGTTTGGTGAGGAACGCGATTCTTTTGACAACAGCTTTCATACTGGCACTTTCACCGGATTCTTTTTTTACAGCACCAAACGCATTTAGCGCTAATAACCCCGCTTCATTCGGAAAATACTGAATCTTTGACCTACAGCGCTCCAGTGATTCTGTCAATGCAACTTCAGCGGCGATCACGTATCATACTTGAGTGGAACAGCAAATTATTGGCACAGAAAACAATATAGACATTCAGGGTGTTTTGCATTGTCAATGCGTCACCAGCGCTAATGTTGTGGCGCCACCTGCCAAGTTGACATCAAGGAAAGAAGTGTAAACTTAAGGGCTCGTTTGCTTTGTTAAACACAATGTTAATTAGAACTAACAGACAATGATGCCAAGGAAAGTATAGGGGATGTTATTAGAAGTAATTGTAATGTAAATCTGAAGAAAGAAAAGTGGACGAAAAGATAACTTGCCACCGGCAGGGACCGAACCTTCGACCTTCGAATAACGCGTCCAATGCTCTACCACTGAGCTACGGTGGCGGTCATCCATCCGTCCACTTTATAGGGTATATATTGCCGCGATGTGTTGGCCGCGTTCAAATAGCACGCCCGTCAACATGCATATCGGACACTGCACGCCGTATCACAGTGCCGCGCAGCGACCATCGTGGCACGAGCATCAGGCCGGACCTGGCTCGCATGTGCCACGCGCTCGGGTGGCTCTCGCGAAAAAGAAGAAGAGGACAGTTGAAGGACATCTTTAGAATTCGGCTGACTCGGACTTTGACGGCCATAGCCACTTTGACTCGTGGGCACAGGTTCGCGCCTAATAAATACGTTTGTTTTATTAGTCTGTGTGCGTCAGCATCGCTACAGTATTGTCGCGAGAGGAAACGACGAACAGGAACTCGAAGCGAACGGTCGTTTACTCGGCCACAGCAGCCATTCACTTCTTCATTCTCTTCCGCTGTCACCACCAGCGCGTGGCATTACCCTCTCCCCACAAAAAAAGAAGAAAAAAAAGATGACGCATCGTATGGATGCCGCGGCTACGAATAACAGTGAAAGCTTAGCCAAAAATGTTTGTGCCGGTTGAAAAGCACAAGCGCGAAATAAAAGAAACGAGAAAGAAATGCGCAATGGTCCTGAAGGCAGTCTCCGCACCACATAGTTCGTGGCTTGCAATTAACGCGAATGGTACGGCTTCATCCTGGAGACCTGAACAACATCCGAGGAGCGTAGTCTACGAGAGCGGTGCGATGTGTCTGCTGGGATAACTTCGTAGTTAACTTCACCGATGCGATGAAGAACTCTGTAGGGTCCAAAGTACCGGCATAAAAATTTCTCTGAGCGCCCTCGCTGACGTATGGGCGTCCAAACCCACACTAGGTCACCCGGTTCGCATGTTATAGCTCTGTGATGGGTGTTGTACCGGTGAGCGTCTTGATTTTGTAGCGACAAAATGCGTAAGCGCGCAAGCTTCCGGGCTTCTTCGGCACGCTTGACAAATACATCTGTATCCGGGGTAGTCGTGTCCGGCGCAGTTGGTTGCAGCATGATGTCAAGCATCGTGGTGACGTCGCGGCCGTAAACCAGACTAAAAGGTGCAAAGCCGGTGGTTTCCTGAAGAGCCGTGTTGTAGGCAAATGTGACGTACGGGAGGATTTCGTCCCAATTCCTGTGATGCTTGGCGACATACATCGAAAGCATATCTGCAATCGTTTTGTTAAGGCGTTCGGTTAACCCGTTGGTCTGCGGGTGGTACGCAGTGGCTGTTCGGTGTGTCGTACCACTCAGCCGCAGGATATCTCGGAGCAACTGTGCCGTAAATGCAGTACCACGATCTGTGATGACGACAGCGGGGGCGCCGTGGCGGAGAACGATGTTCTTGACACAAAAGTTAGCCACACCGGGAGCAGTTGCTCGCTGAACGGCTTGGGTTTCGCAGTATCTAGTCAAGAAGTCGGCGGCGACATCAATCCAGCAGTTCTCAGCACTAGACTTCGGAAACGGGCCGAGTAAATCCATCCCGACCTTTGCAAAAGGTGCGTGAGGGGGGGTCGTACTGGCTGAAGCAGACCGGCTGGTTTCATCGGTGGACTTTTGCGGCGTTGGCAAGCTGTGCAAGTCTTGACGTACTGCCTGACGGTTTTTGTAAGTTTCCGCCAGTAGTATTTTTGCTTGATCCTCGCCAGAGTACGCGCGAAGCCAAGATGCCCGGACAATGGCTCGTCGTGGCATGCACGCAAAATGTCATCGCGAAGTGCAGCAGGAACGACTAGGAGGTAAACAGTTTCGTTGGATGAAAGTTGCGCTTGTAGAGGACGTCGTTGCGTAGACAGAAAGATGACAAGTCACGCGCAAACTGACGTGGGGGGTTGTGGGCGACGTCTCTCAAGGTATTCGATCAGTGGTTGCAGTTCTGAGTCTTCGCGTTGCTGCTCAGCCACGTTTAATGATGCTAGTATAGCAAGACAACTGAAGTCTTCGTCCGTGTCTTCCGCAGCGGTCTCGACGGGTGCGCGGGAAAGACAGTCGGCGTCGGTGTGTTTCTGGCCATACTTGTAAACTATCGTTATATCGATTTCCTGTAACCGAAGGCTCCATCTTGCGAGACGGTCGGAAGGATCTTTCAGATTCGCCAGCCAGCAGAGAGAGTGGTGGTCACTGTCGATTCGGAAGGGGCGTCCGTAAAGGTATGGCCTGAACTTCGTAATAGCCCATACAACCACCAGACATTCTTTTTCAGTCGTCGAGTAGTTTTTCTCCGCAGATGACAACGTGCGGCTAGCGTAGGCAATGACGCGTTCTACGCCATCCTGATATTGCACGAGAATGGCTCCGAGACCAAGGTTACTCGCATCAGTGCGTACTTCTGTGTCTGCTTCGGTGTCAAAGTGACCAAGGATCGGCGGCGTTTGCAGGCGTTGTTGAAGGTGGCGGAAAGCGTCGGATTGTTCTGGACTCCAGACGAAGGCGACGTCGTCCTTGACGAGTTGTTGTAGAGGGTCGGCAATTTTCGAAAAATTTGGCACAAAACGGCGGTAATAAGCACAAAGACCCAGAAAGCGGCGTACATCATGTTTTGTAGGCTTGTGCGAATATTCGAATGCTTCGAGTATTCGAACGAATATTGCAGTATTCGAATTCGCTTCGATTCGACTTTAAATTATTGAAAATTTCGAAGTATTCGAAACGAACGAATAGATGCATATTAGTCCGCATGTAACCCCTGTAAAGGTGGTTTCACTGTAGTGTACAGGTGCTACAACGTGAAAGCACCTATCCAGGGAGTATATTAGTCTGCATATAACCTCCTGTAAAGGTGGTTTCGCTACAGTGAAGTGGTGCATGCCGTGAAAACACGTATCCAGGGGAAATCCGCACTGCCGCGTAGCCCCACTTCACGGTTAAATGATTAATTTTTTTAAGGAATCGACTCGCATCGATTCATTTTTTAAGCTTAAAAGCTTGTTATACCGGCTTATATACTCTAACTATAATAAATTTCAAAACGTAACATATTTTACAGGCTATCACTTGCATTCTACCGAAAGTCACATTCTGCTACTATTCAAAGCTGCTCCTACTTTCTTTGAAGCAAAAAAAAAAAGCATTTGAACAGGCCTTGTTTCAATTTTTAAAAAATATTGTGCAGGTTAGTTAGTTCATGGCAGATATGCCCATTTTTCTTATAATATGTGATATATGCTATTCGAATTCGATTTGAAATTATTCGACCAAAATCACTATTCGCTTCGAATTCGCTTCGAACCCAAAATTCACTATTCGCACAAGCCTAATGTTTTGTCTTGGGTATCGCGAACACAGCAACTGCCATAGCCTTTTCAGGATCGGGGCGAACACCGCTACTGCTGACAATATGGCCAAGGAATTTGAGCTCCTCGTATCCAAAATGACATTTTTCCGGCTTCAGAGACAGGCCGGCGGTACGAATGGCCAGAAGGACCGCCTCAAGCCGCTCAATGTGCTGTTCAAAGTCGTGGAAAAAACGACTACGTCGTCTAAATACACTAAACACGAGTGCCACTTCAGGTCACACAAAACTGTGTCCATCATTCGTTGGAATGTGGCTGGAGCGGAGCACAGTCCAAAAGGGAGAACTTTAAATTCGTAGAGACCGTCAGGTGTTATAAACGCCGTTTTTTCTCGGTCCCGTTCGTCTACTTCAATCTGCCAATATCCGCTACGGAGATCCATGGAAGAGAAGTAGCGGGCGTGGCGCAGGCGATCCAACGAGTCATCGATGCGAGGGAGAGGATATACGTCTTTTTTCGTGATCTTGTTCAGTTTGCGGTAGTCTACACAGAATCGTAGTGAACCATCTTTCTTCTTAACCAAGACAACAGGTGACGCCCAAGGACTTGTCGATGGTTGAATTACGTCGTCGTCGAGCATTTGTCTGACTTGATGACGAATGGCATCCTGTTCTTTCTGTGACACGCGGTAAGCGTGTTGGCGCACTGGTTGGACGTTGGGTTCAGTGATGATTATGTGCTTCGTTAGAGGGGTCAGCCGGACTTTCGACGTAGTGGCAGAACAGTCACTAAAGGATGACATGAGACCGAGGAGCCTTGCCCGCTTAGGTTGTTCCAACTGGCGATTGACGTTGAGGTGCCTAGCCACGTCGGCATCGCAGCTTTCCTCAGTCGAGATCGTCGTAACCAAAGGGAAGGTGTCCGACTCATCCAGTGGCTCGAAGTAAGCTATGGTGGCGCGCTTTGCAAAATGCCTGTATTCACCACTGAAGTTCGTAACTAAAATCGTAGTCTGGCCATTTCGGAGCTGAACGATACTTCGAGCGATGGCGACTTCCCGATCAAGCAATAACGTGAGGTTACCTTCGGCGATGCCCGTATTTGGCTGTCCCTGCGGGCACTCAACAAGGACGAAGATACTACTGCGAGGCGGTAACGTGACGCAATCATCGACCACGCGTAACGCCACGCCACGATGTTCGTTCTCGACATCCGGGTCTGGAGAAACAGATGTTCGTTCTCGACATCCGGGTCTGGAGAAACAGAGTTAGCGAAAGTGACGAACAAATCACGGAGATTAATTATTGCTCCATTGTCCTGAAGAAATTCCATGCCCAAAATGATCAGCCGAGAACATTTGGGCAGGACTAGGAATGACGCCACGAAAGCCGACGCACAAATCTCAAGCCTGGCGGTGCACCTTCCTATCGGTGATACGAGGTGTCCTCCAGCGGTGATCAGTTGTGGGCCGTCCCACGTTGTCAGCACCTTGCGTAAATGGGTGGCCAGTGGAGCACTCATCACCGAGTAATCAGCTCCCGTATCGACAAGTGCAGTCACCGGATAACAGTCGACGGAAACGGTAATGGCAGCGCACGTTCTGTTGGCGGTTTCGGAAGGAGGCTTTAACGGTACGTCGAGATGGGGTGGCATCAAAGGAGGGTATTTGTCGGTTCGCGTGACAGCAGCCTCACCCCCCGGAGGTCGCTGTTCTCAGTTTTCCCGGCGTGGACTTGCGCCACTGACACCAGGGGTCTCAAAGGCTGGTCGGGCGCGGTTTGTTAATGTGGGCCGACGGGGTGATGGCGACCGTGACGGTCGTCGCTGCGGGGCAGGAGGGAGATGACTACTTTCGAAGTATTCTTCAATTTCTTGCGGCCGCTCACCGTAGCGTGGACAACGGGCATCCGGGTGGAATCCGCGTAGGCCTATTCGTCGATAGTAACAGTCGCGGTACATGTGTCCAGTGGTAGCACAAAGGACGATTGTCGGGAGCACGCCAAACGGTGGACTTCCGCGGGCCAGGACGAAAGTCGGCCTGCAAAGGCGGGCGGTGGGTTGGGCTTGGAAAACGTCGAGGGGGCCCCAGCAGGTGGATGAAAACGCGCCGTCGCAGGCGTAGAGACCCGCAGGGCATCCGCGTAGGAAAGCGTGGGAGGTTCGGCTTGCGATGGTGGTGAGGTATGAACGAACTGCCTAATTTCGTTCCGAATGACGTCTGTAAGAGCAGTGACACTCGGAAGTGACGCTGCATGAGATTTCTGCAGTTCTTCGCGGACAATCTGCCGTACGAGTTCCGTAAGGGACTCCCTGCCATCACTCCCTGGCACAAGCGAGCACGCAGCGGACATGGCGGTCTGGCGCTCATACTGCGACAACCGCTGCCGAAGCATGCGCTCCATGATTGTGGCCTCACGTATGAACTCTGACACCGTCGTAGGAGGGTTGCGCACGAGGCCCGCGAAAAGCTGCTCATTTACGCCTCGCATTAACAGGCGTACTTTCTTTTCCTACGTCATGAGGGGGTCAGCAAGTCGAAACAATCGCGACATGTCTTCGACAAACACGGCGACGCTCTCGTTCGGCATTTGGAACCGCGAAGAAAGTGCCTGCTCCGCTCTCTCTTTGCGTTCGGGGTTGCTGAAGGCCTCACGAAGCTGCCGATGAAACTCTGGCCAACTGGTGAATGAAGCTTCGTGGTTCTCGTACCACACTCTTGCTGCGTCTACGAGGGAGATGTACACGTTCTTCAACTTACGGCGATTGTCCCAGTCATTGATGGCAGCGACCCGGTCGAAATGGTCGAGCCAGTCTTCCACATCCTCACCGGCATCGCCGTGGAATGGGTTGGGCGTGCGAGATGTGTTGATGACACAAGGTACGGCAGCGAATGGGTCAAGCTCGGTTTGGGTTGCGGCTGTGGCAAACATTGTCCTCACGGAACTTGCCAGGGGACCGTACTGTGGTGGTAGACCTTGAAGGCGGCGGCTGCTGCGATGGATATCAGCAGACCCTAGTGCACTGGCGTTGGTTGCTTCTGGTCCAGGACCAGCAGACGTAAGACGCCGCAGTACCCAGCACCTCCACCAGTCTGTCGCGAGAGAAAACGACGAACAGGAACTCGAAGCGAACGGTCGTTTACTCGGCCACAGCAGCCATTCACTTCTTCATTTTCTTCCGCTGTCACCACTAGCGCGTGGCAACATGTTCATTAAACGTGAGAGCGTCAGTCAGCGCCACTTGTTGCCATTACGGAGAGTGTGGAATACTCTTTTTGCCTATTGGCGTCACGTAGCACGTGATCTTATAACGGGCTGGCAGCTGACTAATCCCTCGAATACTACCTGAAGGCATCAAGTCTGCCAGAAGGAGACCCTCGCTATGAATGAAGGAAAGAAGTGTAAACTTAAGGGCTCGTTTGCTTTGTTAAACACAATGTTAATTATAACTAACAGACAATGATGCCATGGAAAGTATAGGGGATGTTATTAGAAGTAATTGTAATGTAAATCTGAAGAAAGAAAAGTGGACGAAAAGATAACTTGCCATCGGCAGGGACCGAACCTTCGAATAACGCGTCCGATGCTCTACCACTGAGGTACGGTGGCTTTTTTCTTTATTGACTGAGCTACGGTGGCGGTCATCCATCCGTCCACTATATAGGGTATATATGTTCATTAAACGTGGGAGCGTCAGTCAGCGCCACTTGTTGCCATTACGGAGAGTGTGGACTACTCTTTTTGCCTGTTGGCGTCACGTAGCACGTGATCTTATAACGGGTTGGCAGCTGCCTAATAATCCCTCGCATACCACCTGAAGGCATCAAGTCTGCCAGAACGAGACCCTCGCTATGAATGAAGGAAAGAAGTGTAAATTTAAGGGCTCGTTTTCTTTGTTAAACACAATGTTAATTAGGACTAACAGGAGGTTATTAGAAGTAATTTTAATGTAAATGTGAAGAAAGAAAAGTGGACGAAAAGATAACTTGCCACCGGCAGGGACCGAGCCGGCCGAGGGTTCGGTCCCCTGCCGGTGGCAAGTTATCTTTTCGTCCACTTTTCTTTCTTCAAATTTACATTACAATTACTTGTAATAACATCCCCTATACTTTCCTTGGCATCATTGTATGTTAGTTCTAATTAAAGTTGACATCAAATCACTTTTGCGGCTTGGCACCACCTCGGTAGTCCTAGCAGCATCATAACAAACCAGCGATCTAAATAATAGTGAAAAAAAATACCTGAGCGTTCGATGAGACTAAGCGATGACAGATTATACCATGGCGGCAGAACAGCGCAAAAACGGGACAGAGTTTCTGTCCCGTTTTTTGCGTGCTGTTCTGCCGCCATGATCGTCAACCAACTAGCCCAACTAAGAACCCTAGATTATACCACTTATTCCTTGCTGTCCTGGCAAAGAGCCATTAAGAAGCACGAATTCGAATGGAAGTGGATGGCCGGGGGGTGTATGGGGGGCTGCCATGTTGCTGCGCGTCATCGCGGTTAGGGTGGCTATTACGGTTGCCAGCCGGTAATCTCTGTAATATTTTGGAAATAATGGCGAAGTGCATGCGCGAAGGGCCTAACGTGCCACGTATCGCTTTAACGCTTCATGCAAGAAGCACAGTTAAAACTCGTGTACCTCGTTGATAATGAAACAGTTACGCCCGGAACTATATTATATGCTGTGCAATGATACTGCCTGTGTGCTGCTCGTAGCTTCGGCAGTCCTGCAAGGTAGTTGTGAGATGGAGTACAGTCTTCGATTTTTATACCTCTGTCACACGGCCACCACCGAACTCCATTTCACTCCGTTCGGCATTTAACTCCCTGATGGAGCATTACGAGAATGGAGTTGTGGTCGTGCTACACGGCTCAGCGCAAGCTTTCGACGGGAGCCGCATGGGGCAAAAACGGCGCTGCGGCGCATGTCGAAACGTCCCATTTTTCACGCATGTAGTAACCTTTAAAGCAACGTAGACGTGTTCTTTTTTTGTGTGTGTGTGGCATGTAATCAAATAAAATTAAAGCTAGAAAGTATGCGATATGTTATTGCAAAACTTGAGTTCTCTAAGCACGGAGAAGTTGAAAGCAATGCTGGCCACACTGCGCTCTTGTTTTGATGGCTAGTGTGGTAAGCGAACGTAGGTGAGCGTGTCTGGTTCACTGTGGTCGTGCGCTGTGAAGTTGTGCGTGTTCGCGTCTTATTGAGCTTATTGAGACGATTTTGTTAGCGCGGTGTTTTTCGCAGCAGTCACTATCTGGGAACGGGAGTACTTCATCGAGCCCAAATGGTCGTTTTCGGACTCCATTCGCCAAACGCTCCATCTGACTTCCTCGGCGAAATATAGAGCGTGTGACACGAACCCCATCTACCTCGACAAAACGACGAACGAGATAAATGGAGTTCAGTGGTGGCCGTGTGACAGGGGTATTACGTTGTAGCGCCAGGAAAGAGAAGGGCGCCCCTTGGCTCGTGGTGGCGCGAAGCCGCGGAAACACTTTGGCTCTTGTAGGTTTATGCCACAGGAGGGAAGAAACGAAGCGGCTGAACCAGAATCACAGTATATATCTTACATTGTGTCCAGAATCGACGCTAGCAGCGAACGCGAGCCGTTGCTTCACGTGCCGATGCCCAACGCCGTTTTATTTTAAATGCGAAGCATTTCTTTGCGTACTGTAAGCACTTTTGCGTTTCTATCTACGTGTCTCTCTATCTATCTATCTGTCTATCTATCTATCTATCTATCTATCTATCTATCTATCTATCTATCTATCTATCTATCTAGCCGCCTACGTCTGGGTGCTCTCGTGATAGCCTCCTTAACTTGAGGTAGACCAAAATTTGTATGGGAGGGTAAGAGGTATTGACGAATATACACTCACAGAACTTGAGGGAGTACTTGAAGAGCAGGGCAACTGCATTACTCTCGCCAGAATTCTTTAACTCCGTGGGGGAGTAGCGCAGAGTTAGCCGCCGAACGTACTCTTTCCTTGAAGGAAGAGTAACAGACGTTGCGAACGCTCTGCTACTCAGACGGAGTTCCCAATCTATGCAACTCTCGTGCCGATGCGGCGTGAATGGGGTCTGGTACTCCGTCCTTAGCAATGTAGCGCCTGCATCTGACCATGGCGACGCCTCAAAGCAATATAACTGTCTCGTAACCATACGCCTTTGAACGTAGACGCCACAGATGCAAGTTTATTGCGTCAACTTAGGAATAACTTTCAGTGATAACAAAAAGTATGGTTTTGTGATTGTGAACGTTTCATTCCGAAAACGCCAACAGCGGCATCTTCGAAGCAAGGAACAGCGCCATCTTCTAACTCGTCGCCAAAAATTAGTTTATGGCACAGGCTAATTGGAGTAACGTAGACACTCGAGACATTCGTAAAAAAAAAAAGAAAAAAACTGCCGTACAAAAAACAAAAAAGACTTCACCAGCAGAATTCGACCTCGCCACCTCCCGATTACCAGGCGAGTACTAGCTCTACCACCACGCAACGTCTCACAGCGCTGACTACACCGTGTAGTGTACGGCAGTACCAATAGATGTCTGTATATTGATGTAGTGTGCTACAGTACTGCCAGATGGCAGCGCAGTATGTACTGATTTCTATATTAACGGCTGCCAATAAAACATGAGGCACTTGTCCACCCGGAGGCTCGGCCAAGGTCTATCCAAATAGGTCGCGAAACTTCGGGCGAAAAGCGGTTCAGAAGCTATTGCCAGCGACATCAGCATGGGGAGTTATGGGAGCTGCGATTGCAGCGCGACTATGTTTGGAGGGAACAAACACTAATAGCGAGAAATGAAGTTTTATTCAAAGGCGAAGCAATCGTTATGTTTTACAAATGACATTTATTTCCCCAACAATATTATGTAGGTGCAATCAGCAAATAATTTATGGCAGTGTTTTATTATTACGAAAAATCTTTTTCTTAGCGCCCTCTGCGCACGCCATTTATTACTCAGTGCAGCCCTTGCGCTGCATGGAAACGCGCGCTCGTAAAATTCGTCTGTGATGACACACCCCCTCACGTGTTTTAGTGTTCCGCACTTGCTTGCGTTCTCTGAATTATTTTTGTGAAAATTTAAGTTGTGCTGTGAGCGAAGTTGTGACGTGCGTTGCATCGTTGGTGAACGTCGTGAGTACAGTGTACGACGGGCAGCGGGACGATACGGATAACATTTAACGTCGAGTGCTTGCCTCGGTACCTGCGGAAAGGATGTGCTGTGCAAAGATGCAGTAGCAACACACGTATGCCTGGCTACCCATGCCTTCTAGATAGGAACAAGGGCAACGGTTAGGGAGGACTGTGCTCACTGGACTTTCATGCATCAGTATATTCCTGCGGCCCGGCTTTCTTCTTTAACACGCAGTGCCTACGGTTATTCGTGCTATCGGTGAGCAGATCGCCAAGATATCTATCGCGCTACAATTCGCATACCTGCATTCGCATACGTAACGGTAATTTATCGGAGCATGATGCAAAACAAAGCGCACGTAGTGTCCGCACACTTTTTGTGCTTATTCACTTGGTGCTCATTGTGTGCAGTGTAATATAATTGAGTTATTGTGACCATTGAATAAAACTGAAGTGTCATAATTTTGGCGGGACTCAGCGTCATTTCTTCTAAGAACTGAAGAACACAAGCAATGTGTACACTAAGGAACCTACGTATGTGCGAAGTAAACAAGCAACGCTGCAGATATGAAAGGTACACTGCTGCTTGCTTTAATCCATCTGTGGAAGATGCCGCGAACGCCGAATAAAAGTTCTAAGAATAGGTTTCCTAGTGAAACCGAGGCGCATTGAACGGTAGTACACTTAAACATCACTATCTAGTCATGAGTCGATATTAGTTTGTCTGGCGTTGACTTGAAGCGCATTCGTGAAGGACTCGCCGGTGATCGCCTTAGCGCGAGTCCTTAGCAATCCGGGGCCTACGAAAACTAATTTGCGATCAAATTTCGCGCTAGTGCCTACAAAATGACGTCACTTGTTCACCAACTATTGCGTCACATCCGCTTTATTTTTTGTTCCGCCGGAAGTGTTCCCTCCTCACACAGATGGCGCTAAGCCCCATGAGCAGCTGATAAGACGCCATTTTCTGAACGTATGGGCTTCTATGGAAGCTTCGCTACCAGTTACATTTACCTTGGCTCGGCTGTCGTGTCGTTACTCGCCCGATGCGCTCGACATGGTGTCAGAAGTGGGCGGGATTCACCTCCGCTGATCCGGTGCTCGCATCCTCGTGACACGACCCCGCCGCCGCCACCCCGCAGCCGCCGCCGCCGTTGCTCCGCCATGTCAACTACCGGTGTTGAGGGCTCCGCCGGGACGTCGACTTCGTCGGCCACTCCGTTTCCAGGCATGGCTCAGCTGCGTGCACCGTCACCGTTTGACTTCGATAACCCCAGCTCCTGGCCCACATGGCTGTTGCAGTTCGAGGACTTTTCGTTCGCTACCGGACTTTACGTCGCTCCGGCGGAGGTCCAGGTGCGCTCCATGCTCTACTGTATGGGCCCGCAAGCCAGGGTGGTCCTCGCGTCGACTACGCTAACCGAGGCGGATATGAAGGACGTCGCCGCCGTGAAAAAAGGCGTTCACCGACCACTTCGTTCACCCGCCGAACGAGCTGTACGAGTCAGCGCGCTTCCACCGCCGTACGCAGCAACCGGGTGAAACGGCCGACGCATTTTTTACTGCGCTCCGGACTATGGTCAAGTCTTGTAACTACCCGTCACCCGACGTCGAAGAGCGACTCGTCCGAGACCGTTTTCTCGTGGGCTTGCTTGACCGCGAGCTTTCGGACAAGCTCTGTCGGAACCCTAAAATGACGTTGCAAGAAGCGCTGACGTACGTCCGGCAACACGAAGACGCAGATAACGAGCGCAGAGCTCGTGACTCGGCAGAGGCAACGTCGTTCGCCGTCGACGCCGCTCGCAAGGGGAAGCGAGCGCCAGCTGATAAGACAACGCAACAGCTGTGCCCATTCTGCGGGCGAGCGTCACACCCTCGCGCCGACTGTCCGGCTCGCCGAGCGTCCTGCAACTTTTGCCACAAGACAGGCCATTTCGAGACCGTGTGCCACAAAAAGAAGCGAGCAAATGGGAAGCATACTCAGAAACCTTCGGCCAGCTCCATCGAGTTGCACGCAGTTGCGGGAGAGCGCCCCAACGCGAAGTTTGTCGAGATACTCGTCAATGGGCGCCCACTTTCCTTCAAAGTGGACTCCGGCGCCGAAGTTTCGGTTGTACCTAGTACGTTTCCCGGCGTCCCCTCGAAGCTTCAAAACCCCAAGAGCGAGTTGAAAGGCCCGGGCAACCACATCCTGCCGGTCATAGGCACTTACGTCGCTACCCTGGCGTGGCGCGGCAAGTCAACCAAGCAGCTTCTTTACGTCCTAGCAACCAAGACGGTCCCGCTGCTAGGCTTCCCAGCAATCCAAGCCCTCGGTGTCTGCACGTTTGTCGACGAAGTCGCGAGGACTTCACAGCTCTCGGGCGACTTAAGTCTCGATCCCAACCTCTTCCGAGGACTTGACACGCTCCCCGAAGCCTACACTATAAGGCTGCAACCCAACGCTACGCCTTTCTCCTTGAGCGTACCTCGGCGCATTCCACTCCCTCTCCGCGACGTCGTCAAGACTGAGCTAGACAAGCTAGAAGCAGAGGGTGTGATTCGTCGAGTTGACACACCCACTGACTGGTGTGCTGGACTGGTTGTCGTCCCCAAGGGCTCGGGCGGTTATCGGCTGTGCGTGGACTTGACTCGCCTGAATAAGGTGATTCTTCGAGAGCGTCACGTGCTTCCTACTGTGGAACAATGCCTCGGTTTGCTTGGAGAGGCTACAGTGTTCTCCAAGTTAGACGCTACGTCAAGTTTTCACCAGGTTAAGCTATCCCCCCGATTCCCAGGAATTAACCACGTTCATAACCCCATTTGGACGCTATTGTTTTCTCCGGCTGCCGTTTGGGATCACGTCTGCACCGGAGTACTTCCAGCGGCAGATGTCTCGAATCCTGGAAGGCCAAGCGGGTGTTGTGAACATGATCGACGACATCCTCGTCTTCGGGAAGACACGCTCTGAGCATGACCGCCGTCTCCGACAAGTCATGGGCCGGCTAGCAAAGGCAGGAGTCACGCTCAACCGTGCGAAGTGCTCGTTCGCCACTTCTAGTGTCAAGTTCCTGGGCGTCGTGGTCAGCGCGGAAGGCATTTCTCCTGACCCAGAGAAGGTTGCGGCGATCCAAGCCATGAATCCACCAGAAGATGTCGCAGGAGTTCGTCGTCTGCTGGGCCTCGTAAACCACATCGGACGCTTCTTGCCACACGTTTCGGAGGTGACTGCGCCGATCAGAGCATTGCTGCTCAAGAACTCTGCCTGGACTTGGGGCCCGGCGCAGCAGGTCTGCTTTCTCCGAACTGAAAAAAGCTACTGTGCTCAGACCTCTGTGTGGCTCGGTACAACACCACATATAAGACCACGATCTCAGCTGACGCCAGCTCCTATGGTCTCGGGGCAGTACTTCTCCAAGAACAGCCGTCCGGTGAACGTCGAGCAGTCGCTTTTGCATCACGCTCCCTCACACCCCACTGAACGCCGGTACAGCCAAACCGAAAAAGAAGCTTTGGCGGCCAGCTGGGCGGTGCAATGGTTCGAAGAATACGTTCGCGGACTTCAGTTTTTTCTCGAGACGGACCATCAACCGCTAGTGGCACTTCTGGGTTCCATGGATGTGGATCTACTGCCACCACGGATCCAGCGGTTTCGCCTGAAGCTCATGCGCTTCCAGTACCAAGTACTTTACGTACCGGGGAAGCTGTTAGCAACCGCGGATACGCTTTCGCGGGCACCGCTGGATTCTCCTTCATCCAATCGGGTGAATCAAGTAAAGCTCTTTGCGCAAGAGGTCGTCCGCTCCTTCCCAGACATCGTCTCTTCACAGCTCGAGCACCTGCGCCAGGCCCAAGCCAACGACGGCGAGTGCAGTCTGCTGCTTCAGTACTGCGCCAACGGCTGGCCTCGGCGGTCCCACTTGCCTCTACATGTGAAGAAGTACTGGCAGTATCAAGGGGACCTCAGTGTCTGTGAGGGACTGCTTTTAAAGGGTTCCCGCATCGTTGTGCCGCTTGCCCTTCAGCGCCGGATGCTAGAGCTCCTCCATGATGGGCATCAAGGCATCAACCGATGCAAAGCTTTAGCTCGGGAGTCGGTCTGGTGGCCGGGCATCAACAACCACATAGAAGCACTGGTTTCGAACTGCTCCACGTGTGCTGAAACCAGGGTGCAGCGCTCGGAGCCCATGTTGCCATCAACCACTCCAACTCTGCCCTGGGGAAGAGGTCGGCATCGATCTTTTTCACCTGAACGGCCAAGACTACGTCCTTCTGGTGGATTACCGGTCGCGCTTCCCAGAAGTCATCAGCCTGCGTCGACCACAGCACCTGCAGTCATCAATGCCATCAAGAGTGTTTTCGCACGCCATGGGATTCCGAGACTGGTGCGCAGCGACAACGGTCCTCAGTTTGCTGCGAAACAATTCTCCGCCTTTGCAGAGTCCTACGGCTTCTGCCATGTCACCAGCAGCCCCCATTTTTCGCAGTCGAACGGGGAGGTGGAACGGATGGTGAGGACAGTCAAAGACCTGCTGCGGAAGGCGGATGATCCCTACCTGGCACTTCTCGCATACCGAGACACCCCTGGTGTAAATGGAGTGAGTCCTGCTCAGCTGCTCATGGGTAGGCGCCTACAGACCCGGCTGCCGAAGACGTCGCAACTGCTGAAGCCCCGCTTGGCCTCCTTCAGTCCCATTCACTCAACGTGACCAAGACAACCGGAGGCGTCAAGCGTCAGACTTCAACCGAAGGCACGCGGCTCGCACCTTGCGGCCTCTGCAGGCCGGAGAGCGGGTCTGGGTACAAGATGTCAACTCCCCAGCGATAATCTTGGGGCCAGCTCAACGCCCGCATTCCTACGTGGTAGAGACTCCGACGGGTGTACTCCAGCGCAACCGGAAGCACCTAGTGCCTACGACGGGACAGCCTGGGGAAAACACGGCTAGTCCACCTGCAACTCCCGCAGCGGCCCAGACCGAGACTACTACACCGTCACGACCTGCGGACGAACCGAGCAGATCTGAGGCTGACCAAGCAGCCCAAGACCAGCCTCAGCATAGCACCTCCTCTACGGAGAAACCTCGTGGTTCTACGCCACGCGTCTCGCGGTTCGGCCGAAGGATTCACAGGCCAAAAAGACTGGACCGGTGAATATTGTTTTCCTTTAGTTCTGGGGCACGTGTTTTGTCCTAGTTTACCGTGGGGGGGGGGATGTAGTGTACGGCAGTACCAATAGATGGCTGTATATTGATGTAGTGTGCTACAGTACTGCCAGATGGCAGCGCAGTATGTACTGATTTCTATATTAACGGCTGCCAATAAAACGCATGAGGCACTTGTCCACCCGGAGGCTCGGCTGTCGTGTCGTTACTCGCCCGATGCGCTCGACACACCGTAAACAAACTGATGAAAACAAAACAAGCCGTTTCGCTTCACGGGTCGCATTCTCAACACAGACGCGATTGTCTTTCCCAACTAAACCTTGCGTCTTCATGAGATTAAAACTGCTGCCAGCCACGCATGACATGCGGCTATGGCCAACAGCGCCAACTTTCGTTCAGAATCATAACATGGAAAACAAAATATACAAAAATTACAAGGATCTGGGGCGGATTATCAGCTGTTACTGCCGAGTACAAGAGCCGTTTCTCGCTCTTTCCGTTGGTTGACGTGCACAGAAGCTTTATGTCGACTGTAATGTCGTTCGATAAGTACGCGCGTATTTGATTGAATAATCTGTATTTGCTTGTGCAAGCGACGATATGCTAGTGCAGCAGCTGTGTCAGTGTGCAGATTTGCATTGCTATACCGATAGCTGCAACTACCTAACCGATCGCTAAAAATCAAATTGAATGCGCAGGAAAGTATGCCTTCATGTTACTTCAATAAGGCGTACCAAGTGACAAGCCTGTGTTTTCACGTATGAGTCAGCAAAGTGCCGGGGAGTGCGCCCGGCGGCTATCTGCGGCGGCCTGTGTGCACTGGCTGAAAGCGCGTCGCATCGACGCTCATCGCTCCTTGTGCGGACACCGTACGCAAGAACCAATGGTTCAGTCAGGTTAATCGATACCAAAGCTGTACTGTACAGTCATTATTACTCCGCGGAATCGCGTATCATTAAGCCCAGAAGCGCCACCGATGACATGTAGACGAACTCGGCCGGTACACTAGGCCTACCTTCGCTGGCCCGATCTCGGCGCAGGCGGACTGTGCGCACTGGCTGAAAGCACGTCGCATCGATGCTCATCGCTCCTTGTGCGGACACCGTACGCAAGAAACAATGGTTCAGTCAGGTTAACCGATGCCAAAGCTCTACCGTACAGTCATTATTACTCATCGCAATCGCGTATGATTAAGCCCAGAAGCGCCGATGACACGTACACGGACTCGGCCGGTACGCTAGGCCTACCTTCGCTGGGAGTCGTACTCGTACGGGTCGTATTTGGTTGGCCCGATCTCGGCGCAAGTGGCTCGCGAAGGTTGAGGTTTGCGCATTTCTCAAGCCTCTTACTATCCCATTAAAGTGTAGCCGATGTAAGCAAGACTGTAAGGATTGCCAGAGATGCGCTTGAGTTGTAGTTTTGCCGACCGGCGTTGTTTTTCTGGCGTACTTGTAGTACATGCCGCAGCACCGCAAATCGGATCGGACGCCGGATCGTAACGTTCGTAGATTATTCCTCGGCCAGCTCTGCTGAAAGATTGTCCCAACTATATTTGTAAGCGCGTAGCTACAGCTCCCAGACTTAGGCATTAGCGGCTGAACTACATTGAGCCGATATGACAGAATGCCAGCTGATAATTGAAATTTAACGAAAATTGCGTTGATTGTTATGTAGTTTTATAGTAAAAGGCAGACGTGCCTACAGTGATCCTAACTATCACCAGATACTTACGCGGGCTCGGCGTATGTTTGTCTTTCAATACGCACAATAGAGATGTTGCGCCACCGGCACTAGAAGGGGGCCAGACATCATGGGTATATATACCGGTTGCTGAACATAAGGTTGTCCGTAGCGCGAGCGGTATATGTTCAGTGTTGCTGTGTTGTGCACGATTGCAATGTGTGTGTCGATGCCTGTCCCGTATATGTGACGTAAGCTTAAAAAATCTCAGCCTGTTCACTGTTAGATTGTAAAAAATGCTCGACAATTTTTTTTTTTTACATTAGTCCTAGCAGAAAGAGTGATTCTACTCTTGGAGGGGAGTTGATGCACTCTAGCCAGACCAGGTTATAAAATTCTGTGACAGAGTAGCGTAACTCCCGCAGATAGTGTATGCACTCCATTTCAGAAGCGTGACTTTACTCTGGCGAGAGAGCTTGTTCACTCTCGCTCAGCCAGAGTACCATAACTCTGTCGGGAGAGTGTGCCTACTCTGTGCAACAGAGAGTTCTCAGCACTCCTGAAAAGAGAGTGAAATATGGGACAAGCGTTTACTCCCGCAAAGGGAGTCGCTGGCACTCTCTTGGGGCTGTGAGTGTATCTGGCTGGTCATGACATGAATAACGTGAAAACCCCGTCGCGTACGTCGTCAAACTCATTTCTCCAGACACGTGTGGCTCATACCCGTACACCACGGGTCGTGGAATGCGGATATGCGCCACTGGACTTTGACAATTTAGATCTACCCAGGAACGGCGAGAACAGGCATTGGTAATTTAAATGCGAGAGCGTTAAGAGAAACTGACATCGTTGGCATTGACACTGGTAATTTAAAGACGACAGCATTAAGAAAAACGGACATCGGCGGCATTGACGCCAGGAATACAAAGAACAGAAATCAGAGTCCCAGCAGGAATCGAACCCAAGCATTCTGCATGGCAATCAAGTATTCTACCACAGAGCCACGTCAGGTCTCGAAACTGCTTTGGCAGAACATCCTATGCAGGCGTAAGGTTGGTGAAACGTATATTGTGGTCTGGCTATCTAATTTTATAAACATTACATACGTACTCCTATGACGAAGGAGTCATGTCGGTTTAACGTCAGTTGTATACTTAAGCGCCATCCACTGTAGTTGGTTTACGTACCACTATCCAGGACTACCATCCTTGCAAGCACAAGCTCCTTATATTAGCGTAAGGCTTCTGGTGTTGGCAATACCCATGTTTCTGTTGGCATCGTTACACAACTGTAAACAACTAGTTACATGCGACTGTTCAACATGTCTCTGCGTGCAACGTTTTTACACATCTTTAGCGTCATTTCATAACGTTTCGCTCAATGAAAAAATTAAAACCTAGTCACCTTACCTCCGGATGCTTCGCATAACATCGATTCCCATGGTACTTGGGATCTGCCGAAGTTTTTAGATGCGAAGCGTCTTATGGCGAAGTTTAATCCGGTGGTGGTGGTGTGCGGCCGACCACCCTTACTGCGCATGCGCGAACCTTTAAAAAAAATTAAAGAAAAACCACCTCTCCCCCCTCTCTCTCCTCTAGGGATTCCTCCCCCACGGCGACTACACTCTCACTGCGCATGCGCGTTCACTCCCCTCTCTCCCCTTCTGCGCTCCCCCTCTCCCTCCTCTAGGCATCCCTGCCCGCGGCGTCCACACCCCCCACTGCGCATGCGCGTCCCCCCTCTCTCTGCTCTCCTACGCTCCCCCCCCTCTCTCGCCTCGCGACGCCGACGCAGGCAGCGTCTGCTAGCGAGTTTCTTGGTTCAAAAAACCGACTGCTCGCGCTGCACAACCGTTCACTGGCCACCCCGTATATATGGCAATGGATCTTGACCTGCAAGGTAGTGCCGGTGGGAGATTTCTCCTGTGCGTTGTGGAACAATAAAAATTCGCAGCGTGCGTGTTAACTAAAAGCGGACTGCAGGTCGCTGTGTCCAGTCGGAGTCTTCTGTCTCTCATTGCCCATTAGCAGCGATTGGCATGTTCCAGCAGGAAACACCGGTCTATCACTGCGTGGTTGCGCCTCCCCAGGTTTCTCTCCTGCGCAACGCCGCGATCAGCGCCAGCCTCAACGCCACCACCAGTGTAAGCGTTAGCGCCCGCTGCTTCGCATCCACACATGGTTCGCTTTAGCGGGAGATGGTGCAATTTTTTTCTTCTCTTGAGGTCGCGCCGTGCTCTGCGGTTTTGGTCGCCGCCCAAAAGAGCGTGCTACAGGGTCTTGGGACAACCCGAGCGCATAAGTACGAGAGTGGCTTGCGTCCTGCGCGTGCGCCCCTAACTGCTCGCAAGTTTCTTGGGTCCCTTAGCTCCATGTGTCCCCAATTCTTAAGGCCTGTAGCGTTTCGCTGAAGTTGAAATGTGCGCCTCCGACTTGTACTTTGACATACAGGGCGTGGGTTCCCGTGCTCACGCGCTTATTTCCTGGGGGGGGGGGGGGTGGTGTACGTGTCGAGTTTACACTGCAAAGTTTGCATGGAAGCTATAGACCACACGTAGGTCGCTTTGCTCGTTTCAGCAGCCGTGTTTGCGAAAGGAGCGAGCTGCTAAGCTCGAAGAGCCAGGGAAGGGGCTAGTTGAAGTAACAGCTGTGACAATTCGCGCTTGTCGTGTCTGTACCTGTGCGTTCTTTTCCTGCATCCTTCTTTGTGTTTGAACAACGCCTCCTCTATTTTATTTAATGCCAGTGCAAACGCTCGCCCCTCAATGGGAGCCGTCGGTCCGCCTTAGTTCAGGGAGTGGTCGTGATGCGACGCCACATGTAGGGTAGGGCTGCTTGCGTCACACGTGCGTCCGA
>JALIZH010026397.1:0-54531 GCA_030522465.1 Rhipicephalus appendiculatus
GGGGAGGGGCGAGGGGAATGTTTAATCCACCCACTGTGGAATTCGCATTTGTCACACTTCGTTGTTATTGTTTTTTCTTCTATCACGCTACATCACATTTGTTAACCTGATCAAGTGACCAGCACAATGTCTACATTGGGTCCTTTGGCTAAGAATTTACTAGCACCGGCGTGGCTCTGTGGTAGAATATTCGACTGTCAAACAGAATGCTTGGGTTCAAACCCCGTTTGATCCTGGACATTCTTCTGTGTTGTGTGCGATAGAAGTTTCAGACCCTACGGCACCAATATCGGCTTTGGCTGTGACCTCATGACACCGTCCGCCGAACATACATAAGCGGGCTATGCCTACTGAATAAGCATTATGTTAACGAAAACTGATAGCAATTAACGCCAGATGGCAGGTTAGTCATCAAAGAGCAGGCTAGCACACCCCTATCTCTATTCGAGTGAATGTCATGAGTGCTATAGTCTGGGTGCCTCGCTACCAAGCGCGCCAACCTCCTTTGTGACATCACCGTGTTTCTGCACAATGGATTCTGTCAACATTTGGTGAAGCGCCGATGAGAAGGCAATGCTCGATACGTTGTTGAACTGCAGAGGTAGAAGACCGATGAATCATTTAGAGGCTGTGCTATGTAAATAGAATAGGTATAAATGGCCAGCAGAGACAACCTGCAGTATCGCTTCTCGCTTTCAGCATAAGTCTTCCTACTGCAAGCGTAAGTATTATCGCCTACACCCAACAAACTGGTTTTTTTGATAATCATAGTGTGTTTTTTTGTATTATTTTTTCTATAGCGCTACATTTGCCCGTGCTGAACTTGGTTTTGCAAAAGCTGGTCTCGATATGACCCGTGCCCATCGACTATTTGGCTATTAGTCTTACTGGTGCTCAGAACACACGCTGAACTTTTGAATAACGGTAGGGTATCTACGTGAAGCCAAATAGAAAATTCGAAAAAATAACCAGAGAAGAATAGGAGAAAATGATGTTAGTACTCTTGTGTGTGATACTGTTTCTGTAGAAATCACTGATATTTTGCTCTACCAAATATGAAGAAGGCAACTCACTGCCAGGAAACACCTCATAAACGTCAGTGCACACGTAAATGATATTTGAGAAATACGTTAATGAACGAACGGGATCAACATGGTGCTAAACACCGTTCACCCACGTTTCAGATTCTCTTGTTAATAATAATAGCTGGGGTTTAACGTCCCAAAACCACGATATGATTATGAGAGACGCCGTAGTGGAGGGCTCCGGAAATTTAGACCACCTGGGGTTCTTTAACGTGCACCTAAATCTAAGTACACGGGCCTCAAGCATTTTCGCCTCCATTTCTCTCTCTTGTTAACATTGTGTACGAATGGCTGGCACGGTTATTCT
Source organism: Rhipicephalus appendiculatus (assembly GCA_030522465.1). Classification (NCBI taxonomy): domain Eukaryota; kingdom Metazoa; phylum Arthropoda; class Arachnida; order Ixodida; family Ixodidae; genus Rhipicephalus; species Rhipicephalus appendiculatus. The sequence continues at coordinate 1,393 of JALIZH010026397.1, forward strand.
TTATTTTATCGCCACCAATAAAATCATTATTCGCGCGAAACGAAATATTGTGATATAATGTTTCTCCGTAATGTTTTGAGACTGATTTATTTTCTTCGCTCGAAATGAGTCCCCCAAAAGAAATCTTTGCGCATATTGTAGCGCCATCTTTTCGGGCTAACCTGAGCTGTTTATTTATTTATTTATTTATTTATTTATTTATTTATTTATTTATTTATTTATTTCAATACCTGCAGGGCCCGAAGGCGTTACAGAACGAAGTGGGTAAGGGTATACACAACAATAACGAAAATAGGAGAGGAAAAAAATGTTTCTAAGAGTAAACATCGCATTCAACAGCAGCCTTAAAAGCAGTGACATCGGTCAGTTGGGCAATAGAGGAGGGTAGGTGGCTCCATTCATCGGAGGTAGTTGGAATAAAGGAATCGTGGAAGAATTTCGTATGTGAAAAAGGAATGTGTACTTTGTGGGTATGGTCACATCTATATGATATGTAGTGGTTGGGAAATAAGGTCTTGTTTTATTTTTTTGGATTGTGGAAAATTTTATAAAAAAGAACAAGACGAGACACTTTCCTGCGCGAACAAAGAAGTGGAAGGCCCAAAACTGTTTTCAGCGATGATACACTAGATGTGCGTACAAAGTCTGAGTGCATGAAGCGTGCACTACGATTTTGGACGGATTCTAAGGTTTGAACTAGTGCGTTAGTGCCGGGATCCCATACAGCGCTTGCATATTCGATCTTCGGACGAACAAGGGTTTTATATAAAATGAGCTTTAGAGCTGAAGGTACCCTTGAAAAGTGTCTTCGTAGGTAGCCAAGAGCGCGATTGGCATTGTTAGTTACATAGGTGACATGAGTGTGCCATGAGTGGTTAGAGGTAAATTTTACGCCAAGATACTTGTAGTATGAAACACTTTCTAAAACACTATCGTTAAATAGGTATTCGGGAACAGGAATAGAAATAGAGTTACGAGAAACTCGCATTACCTTGCTTTTATTAGCGTTTAGTCGCATGTTCCTTCTAGTGCACCAGGAAGAAACTTCATTAAAATCTTGTTGGAGGAAACTAACGTCATTATTAGTGCAAGCATTTCTATAAATAAGCCAATCATCAGCAAATTATTTAATTGATGATATAATATTATTAGGCAGGTCGTTGATGTAAACAAGAAATAGAAGAGGGCCCAAAACCGACCCCTGAGGCACACCAGAAGTAACAGGAGACTCTTGTGAATTGTTGTTGTTTGTGGCAACAAACTGAGTTCGGTTAGCGAGAAAGTATTCAATCCATCTTAATATATTGCGGTGAATATTTAATTTACTTAGCTTAAAACACAGTAACTGGTGAGAAACGAGATCAAAAACCTTAGAGAAGTCCAAGGATATACAATCAATGATTAGTCCACTGTCCAATGCCGCGAAAAGGTCATGTGTAAACGAAACCAGTTGTGTTTCACAAGAAAAGTGGTTACGGAAGCTATGTTGATTGGGAGAGAAGAATGAATTTGTATCTAGAAATGCTGCGAGATGGAAATAAATTATGTGTTCTAAAAGCTTACAAGGTACACTGGTGAGGGATATTCGTCGGTAATTCAAAGGGGACTGTGCATCACCAGATTTAAATAAAGGTACCGCCTTGCCCACCTTCCAATCACGTGGTAAAGAACAAGATTCCAAGGACTGGGAAAACAGTTTTGACAAAAACATTGTAGAATAAACACCTGTACTTTTCAAAAACTTTGGAGTGATGCCGTCCACTCCGCAAGACGAAGACAAGTTCAGGCCACGAATTAGCTTCTGTACACCATCAAAATCAATAACAGGATCCATAATGGGGAAGTTATATTCAGTAATGCAGGGAAAGGAAACAGCTGATGATAAAAAGGATTTAAAAAATACATCATTGAGCACAGAACAACACTGAGAACTCGGAATTGGTACGCCGTTGCTGTCACTTAAAGATATTATAATCTGCTTATGACCTCCTATAACATTCGAAAACTTTTTCGCGTTCGTTACAAGTAACGAGGGGAAGGGAGTTTTTATAAAACGTTTCCTTGGCTTTCTCGACTGCCTCCTTTTACTGCGTAGTACATTCGTGATAAGCGCACCATCGACTTGATTCATTACTCTGTCTGGCTTTTTTAAACGCGCGCTTCTTCCTATTTAAACGAAGAAGTAAACCAAAGGGGACCGATGTTTATCTGAAATAACACGCAGATAGACGCATGTTAATTGCTGTGGCAGCCGCTAGATGGTACTATCTCTTGCATTTATGGGATGCCAGGCGCCAACTCACAAGACGCTGGAAACGACAGAGACTCAATCGCCGACTCAAGACACGTATTGCCGCCCTCACCGCTAAGGCAGAGAAATACGCAATCACACTCGCTAAAGAAAATTGGTTCTCGAAATGCGACTCCCTTACGGGATCTCTTCATACCAAATCGGCCTGGCACCTCCTGCGCCACCTCATTGACCCAGATTCTACAAGAGGCGCTACTAGAAGAAGCCTTCAGAGGGTTATACACGGCTTCCCTGGCAACAACGCGAACTTACTCGGTGCCCTACAGTCGAAGTATGTCAACACCGCGCGGGATCACGCACCCATACCCATGTATGACGGCCCTGATAATCCGGAACTATCAAAAGCGTTTACGGTCATCGAAGTTAAAGCGGCGATACAAAGCATGAGAAAAGGCACCGCCCCGGGACCCGATCAGGTATCGATAGGGCTCCTCTCTAACCTAAGCGATGACATGACTCAGTTGCTGGTAGACAAAATGAACCAATACTGGGACGCCGGAACGCTTCCTATAGAGTGGAAATCGGCCGAGCTTACTTTTATCCCAAAAGCCGGCAAAGCACTTAATATTGATAACCTTCGTCCCATATCCCTGACGTCATGCGCTGGTAAGGTGATGGAGAAGGTCATACAAATGAGGCTAACCGAATATCTAGAAGAACAGAACCTCCTGCCTGATACTATGTACGGCTTTCGTCCCCATCTGTCAGCGCAGGACATCCTCCTCCAACTAAAACATGAGATTGTCAACCTACCCAGCGGAACCACTCAAGCGGAAAGGGCCATTCTTGCAATTGATTTCAAGGGTGCCTTTGACAACGTTCGGCACTTTACCATCTTGGAAAACTTACGTGAACTCAAGTGCGGTCCAAAATTATACGCATATGTGCGGGACTTCCTTACAGAACGACGGGTCACTATCCGCATAGGGGACCTTAAATCGCCACCCATCACCATGGGTGATTACGGTACCCCCCAAGGGGGCTGTCCTTTCCCCGCTCCTCTTCAATATCGCCCTCACGCGCCTCCCGGAGGCCCTAAATGAAATTACGGAAGTACGCCACGCCATCTATGCTGATGATGTCACGATCTGGAGCCGGTCTGGCAACTTGGGCCAGATAGAAGAAGCCTTCCAACAGGCCGCCTCCGTCGTAGAAAAGATAGGACGCAATAGTGGTCTGGAGTGCTCCCCCCACCAAATCCGAAATCCTAGTCTATAAAAATAAGGCATCCGACAATACATCCCTCAACGTACAACTCAATGGAACCCAAATTAAAGAGGTTGAAACCATCCGAATTCTTGGGGCCCACTTCAATAATCGGGGCAACAACTCATTTGCTTTACATAAACTAAAAACATCCTGTCTACAAATTTCTCGCATGATTAGTCGGGTGGCAAACAGACGACGAGGGATGCAAAGAACACGATATAATGCGACTCATTCAGGCATTTGTTATCAGTCGCATAACCTATAGCTTTCCTTACTTAAGGATCTTGAAAGCAGACGAGTACAAAATAGACAGAATCATACGTGTGACTCTCAAAAAGGCTCTGAACCTTCCCCCCGTGGACACTCACGGAACGTCTGCTTCAAATGGGGCTCCACAATACCGCATCCGAACTATTTCAAGCACACCACACGAATCAAGTCATGCGCCTGGCCATTACTAAAACGGGACGGAAAACACTATTGGAACTTGGCATCGAAGCCCCAATTCAGAGGAGGGGAAAACAACGTATCGCATATGAATGGAGGCAGGACTTCATCATCAAACCACTACCACGCAACATGCATCCACAGTTCCACGAACATCGACGTCGGGCACGGGCAAAAGTTGACGACAAGTACTCGGACGCTGAGGGCGCCTTCTTTGTCGATGCAGCTGGACCAGTGAACGGCAAATACACGGCAAGCGTCAGTCATCGAGGTAAACAGATCGACTGTATATCAGCACAGGACACAGACACAACTAGCATGGAAGAAGCCGGAATCGCCCTCGCCCTACGAAACCCCGGGTCCACCTTCGTTCTCACAGACTCAAAAGCAGCCTACCGAAATTTCTGTAAAGGCTACATTGGCCCCATTGCGCATCGAATCCTAACACAGCTATCGTCCCCACGCTCAGAGGGTGAATGGAAACAGTTGATATGGATACCCGGCCACTGCGGAGTTAGAGGCAATGAGCTCGCCCATGCCTCGGCCCGAGAATTACTCTTCCGGACCTCCGACCCCGGCATATCGCACCCACCCTCGGCTATGCGTATGGACCCGCTCCTAACATACACAGATATTCTGGAACACCAAAGACTTGAAAGACGGAAACTTCCGCCCCCGGGGCCAAACCTCAGCAAGGAATCTCAGGTAGCGTGGCGTCGCCTGCAGACCTTGTCCTACCCCAACCCATACATATTGTCCAAGATAGATCCCGACACATACGCATCACAGTGCAGGTTCTGCGCCAATAAAACAGCCACCCTGTACCACATGGTATGGGAATGCCCACACAACCCACCTATGCAACCCAGGACACAACACAACATTATAGGGTGGGAGGCAGCTCTGTCCAGCTCGGATCCGAAGACCCAAGAGGTCCTCGTGAAACGTGCGAGGACAGCGGCCCGCGCCAATGGGATCCCGGACTAAGGATCCCACTCACCGATCTTCTCGCGAAGAACATGAAATAAATGTTTTATTCTCTCTCTCTTGTCAAAAGTCGTCTGCGCATTCTACTGTGAGTGAATATGGAGAGATGGATGCTCACCTGGAACCACATGTAAACATAAAATTATGTGTGAAGCTTGGCAAGACAGCCACACAGACGTATGAGCTCATTCGTGACGCTTACGGCAACGAGACATTATGGCGGGCGCGAGTTTTCGAATGGCAAGAGACCTTCGTTTCGGGGAGGGCATCGGTGGAAGAGGACAAAAAGGCAGGGGTGCCCTGCAACCTCATGGACTTTCATGAAAACAACGTGGCTCGGATCAGGGAGATCGTACAGCATGTCGGCATCTGGTTATGATCAGGTTTATTCGGCAGTCTGGTAAACTAGCACAATCGCACAGTAAAAAGAGCATTTATTTAATATGATACCCAGTATTCTCTTTTTATTTCTTTTATTTGTTTTTTTTCATTCAACATTGTTCAAATTGCGTACTGAATTTAAAAAAACGAATTCTTGGACAATCACCCAGGTTGGGTATGTGCCATATTGTTTTTAAGGCTCAAATAAACAAACAAGAAAGCTTCACCATGAGGTCCACGGCTTCTCCTTTTATCTACATTTTGGGCCGTGAAACCCGGGAGAAAGGACCTTCAGAGGTAAAACCGAGCGGACTTAACGAGTTCTCGATCGCATCTTTAGCGAGAAGGACATCTGTGAAGCCGCCGTTATGTTAAGCTGATGTGGGAGACCTAACCAACTGACAGATCTTCGTAGTCCTAAGCTTTTGTGATCGATGCCACGTCGACTCCGACTTCACCTCGAAACGCTGGCGGCCAGTGATTTCTCACGTTTCCGACACTAGACCGGATAATGGAGGCCCTATTTGAAAGGCGGAATCAAGTACGCAGAGGAGTCATGCAAGCCATCGCAAACGTCAATAGCCTTTTTACATTTCAACCGTCCATCAATAAGTGAGTTGCAGAATATTCACCGAATTTACTTTGAGCAGTACGAGCTTCTCAGAGGAATAGACAAGGAGGTAGAAGACACAGTTCATCTGGATCATTTGGAAGCTGTGATGTAGGAAGGTGACGTTTACGTGCATCAGAGAATTCGTGCAAGGGTCAGAGCAGAATAAAGGCTCGGCAGGATCACTTGGAGTCAGTAAGACAACGTATTTGAAGCAGCAAGAAAAATACTCTTTGTCACCACAATCTAGCCATTACGTGTTCAACAGTGATCTCGCCCAGAAGCTAGACGAACGGCTTCATGACAAACAGTCGAAGGTTCGGGAAGATTGCAAATTAACTTGCCCAATCCAGATACTATCATCCGAAAGATTGACACCGAAGAACTACGTCAACTTTGAAATAGCCCTTTTACTCATGTGGAAGTTGCGCCGATGTGCAGAACTCATTAAGCTACTAAAAATACAGGTGCAACAACTCAGGTGTTTGTGGTGGAAGAGACTACTTCGACCGAACAGGGGGAAAGCTTTGGAAATTTAGAAGCCAGTGCACAAGATACCAAGGATGAGTGCTGCCCGCAGACAACGAATTAATCTGTTGGGCAGTCCTCAATTTTTTCGTGTATAAATAAGAATGGAGGAACGAAATCTCAGCCGATGCGCCATGTGAAAAGAAATAGAAGAAAGAAAGGAAACGCCGTGAGGACACAGAAGGATACCGTCTGCAGGACTCATAAATATAGCCCTCCGAGAAAGCTGCAGATGTCAAGGCGGAGAAGAATGTGGATCCCACAGGATACATCACTGCAGGTGCTAAATGTCGATGCAGTGTCAAGCGCCGATTGAAGCAGTCCAGACCAAGGCGAAGGCAGAATGCTAAATCATACGAGGTAAACTTAGCCAGGATGAGAAAGCCAAAACAAAGGTTCCCCAGAAAAAGCTGCATGAGATCTCTGTGCAAAAGTCTTCAGTGTGAATATTCATGCCAGCGAAACCTGCTCAGCGACGGCGCAAGTTCACCAAGGTGAACGCATGCGCAGTGGGAGTGTGAACGCCGTGGGCAGGGATGCGTACAGGAGAGAGGGGGGAGCGTAGGAGAGAGAGAGGGGAGACGCGCATGCGCAGTGGGAGCGTAGAGGCCGCGGGCAGGGATGCCTAGAGGAGAGAGGGGCAGTGTAAGGGGAGAGAGGAGGGGAGGCGCATGCGCAGTTAGGGGTGTGGTTCCCGCGGGGGAGGGATGCCTAGAGGAGAAAGAGGGGGGGGGAGAGGAGGTTTTCTATTTTTATTTTTTAAAGGGTTAGCGCATGCGCAGTAAGGGTGGGCACGCCGCACACCACCACCACCACCGGATTAAGCTTCGCCATAAGATGCTTCACATCTAAAAGCGGCGAACATCCTTCACAACTTTTACGATGCATCGCCAAGTGTGTGTACGGCGTGCCTTTTAAGGAGCTATGGTGCTCTCTGAGGCGTACATTTAAGCAGCGCCCTGTCTGTCCAATGTATGAAGCACCACACGAGAAGGGCACTCGGCAAACCACCCCCACCTGACAATATACAAACTTCTTCCGATGATTCACGGAACAGTCATTCTTTGCCCCCGTTTCTTTTTCTTTTACTTTTTTGTCAATGGTTGCACACACTTTACCAACCCTGTTTTTTGCTGAAAACAGCACGCGTACACCATATCTTGCCGGAACCTTTTTTAACCGGTGTGACACTCCATGCAGATAGGGAATGACCACAAACTTGTGGGTCACCTTCTGTAGCTCATTGACATGCCCGCCACCAGCCAACTCCGTTTTTATCTTACGCAAAATCGTGCTCGACGCCGAAACAAGAACGTCATCTGGAAACCCGGCTTCACGTAGCCGGTTCATCTCCCCAACGAAACTGTTTCTACTTGGTGAAAGCATGACTTTGTGACGGCGGCCTATGGGCAATTCGTGGCAATACCACTTTTAGATGTGAAGCATCTTATGACGAAGCTTAATCCGGTGGTGGTGTGCGGCGTGACCTCCCTTACTGCGCATGCGCAAACCCATTAAAAAAAACCTCCTCTCCCCCTCTCTCTCCTCTAGGCATCCCTCCCCGCGGCAACCACACCCTCACTGCGCATGCGCCTCCCCTCCCTCTCTCCCCTCCTATGCTCCCCCCCTCTCTCCTCTAGGTATCCCTACCCACGCTCCCACTGCGCATGCGCGTCCCCCCTCTCTCACCTCTCCTACACTCCCCCCTCTCTCCTCTAGGCATCCCCTGCCCACAGCGTCCACACCCCACTGCGCATGCGCGTCCCCCCCCTCTCTCTCCTCTCCTACGCTCCACCCCCTCTTTCGCCTCGCGACGCCGACGCAGGCAGCGTCTGCTAGCGAGTTTGTTGGTTGAAAAAACCGACTGCTCGCGCTGCACAACCGTTCACTGTCCATCCCGTATATATGGCAATGGATCCTGACCTCCAAGGTGGTGCCGGTGGGAGATTTCTCCTGTGCGTTGTTGAACAATAAAAATTCGCAGCGTGCGCGTTAACTAAAAGCGCACTGCGGGTCTCTGTGTCCAGTCGGAGTGTTCTGTCTCTCATTGCCCATTAGCAGCGATTGGCATGTTCCAGTAGGAAACACCGCTCCATCACTGCGTGCTTTGCGCCTCCTCAGTTTTCTCTCCTGCGCAACGCTGCGATAGCGCCAGCGTCAACGCCACTGCCAGTGTAAGCTTTAGCGCCCGCTGCTTCACATCTACACATGGTTCCTTTTAGCGGGAGATGGTGTAATTTTTTTTACCAAGCGCGAATGTGCTGATGAAAAGTGCAACAATGACTTCCTTGTTTTGGGCGAGAAAATTGCACTTGTGTCATGTTACCATATAATGAACATGTACTTCGTCTGTGCGGTTAAGATGCTGCCGGGCTTTCGCGCCGATAATTTGAAATTTCGATTCTAGTTGTCACAAAAGATTCTGTGAGCATGTTGGCGCAAAAGAAATTTCCATAGTCATTGTGAAAATCTGTAGCTAGTAGGTCGATTCGAATTCGATATAGTAAGTGCAAGGACTGAATTTTGCAAAGACAGGTAACATTCAAAATTATGTGTCTGCTTGCTTTCCTTGAAGGACTTTGAGACCAACTCGGTCACGTCAGCCAATGTATATTCGTACCGAAGGAGCTGGAACCTAAGGTAACCAAATAACCCGGACTCTTAAGCCTGGGCTACCCGAAGGCTATATCCTCGCGTACTTTTCAGACGACCAACTATGGGTGGCCGTCAGGAAGAATGCGATAAAATCTCTTGAAGGGTGCTACGTTACAAAATTAGATTCAGGACATATAGAATCGCTTTCTGGGTTTTACGAAATTAAGAGTCCCCATCGTTTGGTTAAAGGCAGCTTCCACTGTAAGATCAAATGTGCTCCTCAACACAAACAATATCATGCGTCACTTATTTCCAACATTAGCAAGTAACGAGCCGTCCTGACAGAAGGTAATTTACTGCCGTCACAAAAACATTAATTCCTTGCTACTCTACGCAACAGTTGATCCCCATTGTAGCCCCACATAGGTGCTCGTTCTGATTCCAGATGTAAGAGTTGCAAAAGCTTTCAAAATGACGTGATTGCGTGCGTCATGTAAAATGTAATTCTACCTGCACTAGTTTAAACGTTCTTGATATGCTGGAATCTTCACCTTTGACTTAAGTAAAGCTTAACACGATAGCTAAACACATTGCCAAGTATTATAATGGCCTGCGTATTTGGGCTCGTTGGTTTATACCTGCTGACAAAACGGGGCCAATACCGGGAAAATGGCACGGAAGAGCGCTTTGTTTTGTCTCCTCCTTCTTTTGTCCTGTTTGTGCGCTGTTTCCTCCGCAATCAATGTTAGATTAAAGGGCCGTCGCTCGGACTTGACGAATAAATGGGCGAGAGCAAAGGGCACAATTTTCGTCACCAGTTAAAAGCTCGATGAACTGAATCTTTACATTTTTCATCAATACTTCTGTTAATCTAGAGACACAAAATATGGAGAGCCTAGTTTGGCAGCTCTAACAAATGTGGCAAAAACCTGGACAGTAACAAAGAAACTGGAGTTAAAGCTAAGGGCCGGCCAATGGGCAATGGAAAGCAAAATGGCAGGCGTAACTCTAACAGATGCTTAAATAGCAGAGAGCCTCACTGAACAAAGAGTGGTAGCTGATATCGTAGTAGATATTAAGAGGGTAAATGGACTTCAAAAAGACATAATACGGGAAGGACTAGATGCACAGTTATAGCGTCGGAAAGGATACCAAAAAATGAGTAGGCCAGCCGAAAACGACAAGGGGTTAGGTGGAGCTAGGAGAATGTGGGTTAGGTGAAGAAATTTGACGGTATCAAATGGAATACGCTCGCGTAGGAGAGGGTACGTTGAACATTATTAGGAAATACCTTCGTCTTGCGGTAGGCTTACGACAAGCTGCTTCTGCTTATGATGATGCGATTCCCTTATTCAATACACTTCCGCCTATAGGAGTGATTGTTTGAAAAAAAACTGGCGCCTGTCTGATCAGGCATGTGCACAACGACAACCAGCAAGTCTTGGTCTTTTTCCCCAGGAATTTTGAATCAATTCTGACATAAAATTCTTAGTTTAGGTTGCTGCTCACGTGTCGTATATTAAATGCGAAACATTTCTTTGCGTACTGCAGTCACTTTTAGCGTTTCTATCTGCGTATCTATCTATCTATCTATATAGCCGCCTACGTCTGGGTGATCTCGTGATTACCCCTTTAACTTGGGGTTGACCAAAATTATTATGTGAGAATAAGATGGTTTGACGAATATGACTCGCTGGTCGTGACATGAATAATGACAATCCCGTCGCGTACGTCGTCAAACTCTTTCGGGCAAACCCTGTGGCACATACCACGGGGCGGGTATGTGCCACAGGTGATTGACAGTTTAGACTACCCAGGAACGGCGAGACAAACATTGGTACTTTTAACGCCAGAGCGTTAAAAAGCTGACGTCATCAGCAGCGTTGACCGGACGAATGCAAATAATAAATGTCAGGGTCCCAACAGGAATCGAACCCAAGCATTCTGCGTGACAATCAAGCATTCTACCACAGGGCCACGCCAGGTCTCGGAACTGCTTTTCGAATAGACCCTAATGTTCGTGAAACGTGAATTGTCGTTGCAGTGCTGGCTATCCAATTTTACAGACATTACATATGTATTCCGATGATACAGCCGTCACGCCGGGTTAACATCAATTATAGTAAAGCGCCATCCACTGAAGTTGATATATGTTGCAGTGTCCAGGGCTACCATCCTGGCGAGCACAAGCGCTACATATCAGTTTACCGCTTCTGGTGTTGCTACTGCCCATGTTGCTGTTGACATCGTTACGCAACTGTAAACAACTTGTTATGCAAAACATATGCGACTGTGGAACATATGTCTGTGCGTACAACGTTTGTACATATCTTTAGCGTAATTTCGTAACGTTTCGCTCAATAAAACATTACAACACAGTCACCTTCCCTCCGCATGCTTCGCATAACATCGATTGCCAAGGTACGTGGAATTTGCCGAATTTTTTCATGGAGAAATACAAAGCTGCCATTTTTCTGAGCCTCCTCCGATTCTGGACTCGGTTCATTGCCTCTCCCTCTCTATAACGTAGACGCGAACAAAACTGGCATGCACCGTGTGTTCTTATCTCCACTTGATTTCCTTTGAGTTATTTATTTTTTTCCTACTTGCTGCCACATGCAGCCCACCATTTTATCTCACTAACCCTCTCCTGCGCTTTCGTTTCTTGTTCGACTTTTTGCCGAACCTGGTAAGTTACTGGGTGCGCACAAAGCGCATTGCGTGCTTTTTCGCGCCCACATGTTAAAGTGTGTGCACTTTTCGGTGATCGGCGCTTTTGTGGCAGCTTCTATGGCGGGGACAAAACAATGGGGACAACAAAGTTATAAGCTACAATCCTCTTTGAAACCAGGTCACAGGATTTTTCGGCTAGAAGCCTACCCTCTACCTTCATCTTGTTTTTCCAATGAATTCTTTCAGAAAATTTTCTCATCATCGTCAACGAAAAAATTCGACAGATCCAACGTACCTTTGGAATCTTTGTCATGCGAAGCATACGGTTACACAATAAATTAATTTTATTGTACGGGTTTTTTAAAATGCAATTTCAACAAATTCACAATGTATTCGATTATTACGTTGGCAAAACATATTTGTGTAGAAAACATGGTAGTTTCATTGCTACAATACTGTAGTGACATCCCTTCTATTTAGTCCATCATTTTGAGCTTCACTTCATTAGTTGTTCGTTCGCAACTAATGCATACTGCGTTAGTTGTTCGTTCGCAAGCGAGCTTTATCACTGCTGCTTTTATCTGCTTGTGTAAATTGGCAAGGAACCTACTCTCGAGAAGACAACGCGATAGGATCATGAATAATGCAAAATAATGTGTTGAAATCTATTGCTCTTTGTTCGTCAACTGGAATGTCGTCATAATAAATTAAGTATCATCAATCATTTCTTAACAGGTATTTATGTCACAGGACACTATGAAGCCTCTGAGAGCTGGACTTATTTTAACAGCGTACATTTCAATGTTCCTGAGCTGTACCAGCGCTGACACAGACAGTGCCGTATCTTCGGGTACAATACAGCTACAAAGTTGTCCTGTAAAATACGATACTGGTAAGATTACATACATTCTTTACAGGTGTTAATTCTATTGGGCATAATGCGTAGTTGGCAGAAAGCATAGTATCGTAGCGCAAGTTTACAGGCCACGTCCGGCTAGCTAGCGCTGTTGGCGTCGTCTAGCTTCGATCCGCGTCTACAATGTTTTCTATATTCAAGTTGTGGCATCAACAATTTTAAACTAGGCATTTGAGTGCCGGCATATGCAGGTATATACTGTAAAATTTAGCCCGGCGTCACTGACTTGACGTCGCGAAGGCCGATAAAACAGGCAGGTGGGGGCTTTTGTTTTGCTTTAGGATATATTTTACTAAGTACTATCTAAGATGCTTTGGCTCCGGCTAAGGGCACTTTTACTCGGCGACGGAAGTTTCGCAGGACTCGCGAACCAGGGTCGGATCCTTTCCGGTGCAGGGCCGCCAAGCGACTTTCCTCCCATTCAAGTCTCCCGTAACGTAGACATCACGCTACCTCCCTAGATCTCAACAAGAGGTCTTAAGATTTTCCCTGTCGCTTAGCCTCGGCTTCCTCAGCTCGGGATTCGTGATCAGAACGTCGCCGTTGAGCCCATGCTCGAGCAGTTTCCCGTCATTTTTTCGCACGTGCCACTTCTTTCGGAGACAGTTGTTTCTTCATGAAAGTAGCATACTAGTCCAGTTGGTAATCCATTCTTTCTTTACAGTTGTGCAAAGAAAGAGAGAACGCCAGGCCTGTGCTTTTCAAGCAGGCCTGGCGTTCTCTCTTTTTTTGCACAATTGTACAGGCACTGCAGGCACAGCGAAAACCAGAAGCCGTATTTATAGAGCTCCTAAGCCTGTTCTCCAATTCTACATATATATATATATATATATATATATATATATATATATATATATATATATATATATATATGAAATACGAGAAACTAGAGACAACGCCCTTGCTGCGGGCCGGCTCTGGCGGTGCTCGTCTCTTTGAAAGTTGAAACATTCAGAGGTGCTTGGCGCCGAACCACCATAGGTGGAACTAGTGCCTCTGGCGGGCGGCATTGGCTGCCTCACGGAGGCCGCTCACGGCAACGGTGCGACTTGTTTTGGAAGTTGGGCGATGATGGCTCTGGTGGACGCCATTGACTATGTCGCGCCGATCGTCGCACACCTAAAGTCCCTAGATAAACTAATGTAGCGCCAACCACGCCCCTTCGCCTCTGCCTCCTCTCCCAAAAGCTGCAGCAGCGCCTCTATGGTGTCCGCCAGGAAACTGCTGAAAGCACGGCGAAAGGCATACCCTCTCTCAGGCATACCCTCTCCCGGCGCACAGGAGAGGGTATGCGCAGAGGACGGACAAGATGGCGCTTGCACTACCAAGCATAGGGGAGAGGAGGAGCCTGCACATTGACACGTATGGCGCTACTTTAGTTATTCTAGGGACTTTACGCACACCTAGCACGAGAGCAGACAAATACTTGCCTAACGAAGTCTGTCTGTGAATTCGGAGAGGCTGTGAGACTCGGCCTTCATGGTTTGATGCAGCAACCTCTGCGCTGCCGTCACCGCACTCTCCTGTTCTGTGGCCACGACGAAGAAAGATGCTTTCTGGTGGTTCTGTACCGTGGGCTCCATTCGGGTTAACGCCAGCATTGCTGGACACCACGATGAATACGCTAGGGTTGCACGAAGCAATGATCTCGCTGCTTCGTGCGAGCTCGTCGCCGTCTAGCCGATCAGCGCCGGGTTCCATGTTGACGCAGACAGCCTCGTGGCGGTCCACATGGCACTCAGCTGGTAAGCTGGAAGTCACAAGGAACTGCCTTTCATGGCCAGCAGAACCGCACGCGAGGAGGCCGGAAGGGCCGATACCGGCTTCATCTGGCTGCGGCACATCGATAGCCTCTGTCATGCCCCTGAAGGCCGATCCCAACAAAACGAGCAGATTTTCGATGGTTGCGTCTTCAACGGCTAGAGATTCTTCGAGCGAAAGGCAATCACACTCAGCCAATGACTGCTTTAAAGTCGGCAGATGTGCTTTCGACTGGTCACTGATGATGCTTCCGCTGCTGAAGATGTGTGGCTGCGGCCTTTCAACTTGGGAATTGGGGTTCGAGCATTTCCTCGGAGTCAAGCACCGAAGCTTTACTTCCCCGCCATCTATGATCAGCTGAACCTCACCAGACAAGAGGTAGTCAGCTCCCAAAACCATGTCGCCGTGTAAGTCCTCGAGGACGGGAACAGCGGCAACGAAATAACTCCCGGCTTTGGCTTGTAAGTGCATGACTGGCAACGCGCTCCCGCCGAAGCCACTCAGGCACGGACCAAGGCTGAAGGGCGGCTGGGGCATGGCGTCGATGCAGCGCAGTACGTGGAGCTCCAGTTTGCACTAGAGCGGTAAGCTCACCGATCCCGTCGACGTGGACCTGCACCGTTGGAAGCGGTCGCGTTCGGTATTGGGTGGCTGGATGTAGTGCATTTGGTGGTGCCCCATCGTCGATTCGGTCACCGAAACTCGGCGGGAGGTCCTCCCCGGGACTGGCTGCGAGAACAACCAGAGTCCGGTGCTCGTGCGAGGGCAGGATGCCAAACTGCCTGTCGATGAGCTGCAGCCTTCGAGATGGTGCCTCTCCTGAGCTCCGTCCTCGGTATGCGTCTGGTTGAACCCGGAACTTTCGTGGCCAATCCGGCTGAAAAAACAGCGATGATCCTTGCACTACATTGCAGCCAGGGACTGTTGCTTGACGCCTTCGTATCCATGCCATGACTCGGCAGCACCACGAATGCGGTCTATGCCCACTATCCGTTTTTGGTTGTCGTGCGAGGCATGGCGAGAACCGCATGAATTGATGTCTTAAATCCCTATAGCAGCATTTTCCTGGAAGCCCCGAAACTCCGGCGCTGCCCAAACAGCCGATGATGAAGCGGCAGGTGAGAACACGGATTTGAACGGCGCCAAGTGGTTGAGCTGACGTGATAGTTGCGTCAGGACATGCAAGTGTTCTGCGCCGTTGTCGGTTGAGGCGCCCGGACAAGCCTCGGGTGGTGGTCGCGGAAGTGCGTGGTCAGTCCCAGTGCTCACGGTGGCAGGGTGCATGTTCAAGGACGCGTGGACGGCGTCCCTTGTCGTAACAGGTATTACGGCGTCGGTGAAGAGGTGTGGAGCCGGCGAGGAGGCCTAGGTACCGTCCCCGACCGGTGGTTTCAGCGGCGGTAGCTTAGCAGGTGCTGAGGAAGCCTGGACTCCGTCCTCAAATCGGGCTTACTGCGGCTGCACGTTGGCGGGGTCCTTGGAACGAAACAAGCGTAGACATAGGACTTGGTTTTGGTCGACTGCGCCATTGTAAATGAGATAAACAAGAGACAACGCCCTTGCTGCGGGCTGGCTATTCTTATGCTCTGACTTCGTCTTTCTCGTCTTTGGCCTAGCCAAGCATGCGCCCGTGCCCAAGCACCGCTGTCTTCATCACTATATATATATATATATATATATATATATATATATATATATATATATATATATATATATATATATATATAGGCCAAGCCAGGAGCAGCGACTTCGTATTTTGTCGTAAGTTTTGTGATAGCCTAGATGACCGGCGGTTGGATCATCGTGAAAAGCTTGTTGCAGAACTTCACGTTGCAGAGAACGTGGTACGACGGGTACCCACTTGTTTCCATCTACGTGGTAAACATAGCGATGTAATGCACCACCATGAAGCTTAAATTGGCTCAGTTGTCGACGGAGTCGTTAGGAGGAGGAGAAGAGCCGTTCAGGCGTTCAACAATAGTGCGGCAGTATGGGTCGGCACGTTGGTGTAAAACGAGGATGGATGGGGTGCCGAATGATAGCCAACTTAGCGCTGCGATTGGAAAGGCGGTGTCGTTTTGGAGTGGCGATGGTGAGTTATCTTCGCTGGGCAGAGGGCAGCGTGACAGAGCATCAGCGTCTTGGTGCTTCTTCCCAGGCCTATAGGCGACATCAAAGTCGTACTCCTGCAAGCGAAGCACCCAGCGGCCAAGGCGACCCGATAAGTTTTTCAGCGACGAAAGCCAGCACAGTGCGTTATGGTCGGTAACGACTGTAAAGTGGCGGCCGTGGAGATATGGGCGAAATTTTTGCACTGCCCAAACAACAGCAAGACACTCTTGCTCCGTGATGGTGTAGTTCGTCTCTGCAGCGGTAAGAACACGACTAGCGTAAGCAACGACGCGTTCCCGCGAGATGTTGTCACGCTGCAAGAGTACCCAGCACCTCCACCACTTATGAGGAACCGCTTTATTCAGCCGGGCTCGAGCTAGATCAGCCCGATGATGATATGTACAGATGACGAAGATGTACAAGTGATGATGATATGTAAAGAGAATGAAGAGCCATTCACTTGTCGCGCTCACAATATATATATATATATATTGTGAGCGCAACAATTTTCGAACAACGCGAGAACGAGAGCAACGAGAATCTTACTTCATCTACAAATTCAACACGCTAAAAAACGGAATTAATGAGCACCCAGGCACCCTGTCAACCTTACGATCATTAAAAGGCGCAAACGCCACTCCCTAATTAGTCGCTGGCCCCTTGCCGCCCATCGCGACAACAATATTTCTCCTTGGCGCACGTGTAGGCTTGTGTCTGTAAATATATGGAATTGATTTGCCGTTTCAAGCACAGCCGGCATGCACAGATAAGTGGACCCGGATGTCGTACTGTCGTTACACTAACAAGCTTTTTCCTTTACATCTCTTCTCTATTCCTTCTCCAAAAGAGCCAATCCATATAATGAACATTGATGGCGGGGCCACATTACCGGCTCCTTCAGATCGTGCAAACCCCGCCGACACTTAAAAGCATGCACTGGAAACCCTCAGTACTCACCCCAACAATTCGACTTTCTGCCGCTTTACAGCGTAAACTTTAAGCACAGGCATTATTAAAAAAGCCGCCCGGGGATTGCACCGGAAAGAGCAATACCAGACGAGCGGGGTCGTCAGACTGTCCACTTGGGTGGAGGTGGGAGTATGTAGTCAATAATAGTATGGCTGCTTAAGCCACCACAATGTTCACGTCAGGCAAAACGGCTCTTTCTTCTTTTTTCTTTTTTACCCTCTTGTCATGCCGGTCCTTCTTATTTCGTGCTCGTTTCCCCCCCCCCCCTTTTTTTTTTTCTCTCTTCCCCTTTTCACGTTCGTCTTTACCTTGCCGTCTTCCCTCCTGTCCTAACACGGTATATAAGAGACACGTTGTAAATATTGTTATGCCTTGAAAAAGACGGGGTTCCCGTCGAAACGTCGGCAGAATAAACAGTTGTTATGTGAAGGCGCACCTATTTTTATACTTATAACCTTGCGGCAACCGAAGTTATTCTTCAGCATATAAGCCTTATCACAAATGGCTGCTGCCCGCGCTTTTCGCAAACAACTGACATGGAAATTTCCGGTCTACGTTGCCTCGTCTGCAATAATCGGCGACTCCCAACTGAAATACGTACATAACCACTTCGATCCGGCCAGCCCCCATTCCCCTGCCTTCATCTGCCAGCCCGGCGCATACATTGGCGACATCGGCGACCTGCTGGACTTTGTGCCGAAAGGAATTTCGCACCTAATTCTCCACATCGGGACCAACGACATTGCCGCTACAGATGCCTCAACAGCATTTGACCGCTACGTCGCCCTTCTTGACCGCATCCGAGATGAGAGACCTGACATCACTATGGTGTTTGCCACCCTAGTGCTCCCACGAGGCCCCAACGAACGGCTTCTCGGACAGAACTGGCGTGCAGTAAAAAGGTTCAACCTGGAGGCTCGAGAGTTCAACCTGCGACTGCTGGATTTGTGCCATGTGAGAGAGGGTGTCTTTTATGTGGACCATGCAATCGACACGTTCCCGCCATGGATCGTGCTCGCTGCTGACGGGCTACACCCGAGCTTTGCCGGAGTGTCTCTCCTGGCGTGGAACATTTATAACCTCCTCCTTGATCTACGGCGGCCATACATCACCGACTGGCTAGACCACGCACCGCAGCCGGACGCGTGCGAGCTTCGGGAGACGCCATCCTACTCCCAGGCACTTCGGCGTGACCTTCCCGGTGGCGCCTGTCGAAGCGGCGTGGGGAACAACGCCAACCAAGCAGCCCCTCAAACAACCACCGCTCATTCTACATGCCAGCAGATTCCGTCAGGACCACCCTCACGGGACGCACGACCGCCTACACGTGTACCACGGCCGGCGACACCGTCTAGGAGACACACGCCGCAAAGGGCGACGAAAGTTAATCCGGGTCAACGACCACGGCCAGCTGTACAAGACCCTCAACCAGCCACAACCAGCAGTCAGCACCAACCAGCATCAAACAGCACCAACCAGCAGCCAGCATTAGCAGTCAGCAGCCAGCAGCCAGCAGCAGCCAGGAGCAGTCGTCCAGATGCCACCACGTCACGGGATGCACGGCGGGACGGAGCTCCAAGACAAACCAGGTACGACCTCCGGGTACCCTGCGGTTCCACTCGCCGCGTCTGTGCAAAGTGACATGCTGGCTGTACGAACGGGCAAACACCGTCCCCTTTGGGTGAATTAGTCCATAGAACAGGTCCAAATTTTCTTAAACTCAGAAAAATCGTTGACAAACGGTTACGACACGAACTTAATGTGCGTAGCCTCAGGGAATATGTAATGGCAGGTGCGGCACCGAAGGGTCTGCGTTTATCCCTAACACCATCGATGCATAATTTTTCTAAAGGGGAAATGAAACAGTGGAACAAAATTCTCGATCATGCCACACAGGAGCTAACTAAGGTCACCATTGAACACTGTGAAAAGACTCTCAACACACTAATGGACGAGGAGCGGTATGCAAGAAATAACTTTCCCCTCTCCGAGTTAGAAGCCAAAGAACTCGACTTATTTGAGCAGAAGAAAACGGGTGAAATAGAAAAGGTCAAAAGAAAGAAATTTGCGCGAGATAACGTCTCACCACAAGCAATACCGGTTGCTGCTTACATGGAAAATAACAGGCCACCTCACGCTCAGAAAGACTTACCAGCACACCACAAAGAACAAAACGTCATCAACCTTTCAGATAAAGAACTTAGCAAAGAAGAATTGACTGTGCTATCACGTGGACTTACATTCTGCCCCAGCAGTGGAAAGTACGATGAATTCACACTTCTGAAAGACCTAGACGACTTCGCACGAAATTTACGATTGGAGGAATATTTCTTCGATAAACCCCAAAAAGATAATCCACTTTTCCGCGGTGTAATCGGACGGCAATGGACCCCAAACGCCAACAGGGATCGACATTTGGATCTCTACATAGACGCGGTTCAGAAAGATGTCATACATGCGTACAAGGCACACAGTCCAAGTATGAATAATATTTCAAAGAAAGAAAGAGAATCACTTGTCGAGTTGAGCAACCACGAGGATCTCGTCATTAAACCGGCTGACAAGGGAGGCGCGATTGTTGTTTTAAATAAATCGGACTACATTGAGGAAGGCAAGCGACAACTGAATGACAGAAAATTCTACAAACATCTTGATTCGGACCCTACAACCGAGCACAAAGAGATAGTTGTGACAGCCCTGCAGGAGCTCACACGCGAAGGCGCGATCGATCCACAGATTCGAAAGGCACTTGTTACGGTACATTCGGCACCGGGTCGTTTTTACATGCTCCCGAAAATCCATAAAGAGGGGAAACCCTGGTAGACCGATTATATCAGGCACGGGAACGTTAACTGAACCTATATCTAGTTATATTGACTCGTTAATCAAAAACATACCACCCACACATGAGTCTTTCTTGCGTGACACAAACCACTTCCTTCGGGAAATATCGGAGGTAAAATTCCCAGACGGTGCATTTCTGGTGACATTGGACGTTAGCTCCCTCTACACGAATATCCCGCATGACGATGGTATAAGAGCACTTGTAGAATCCTATGGCAACCACAACCCTGACGCATACCCAAGCAAAAGAGTAATTGAAATCTTAACGAGGCTTGTCCTCGAATTAAATAACTTTGAATTTAACAATCAATACTACCTTCAAATCAGCGGCACGGCAATGGGCACAAGAATGGCTCCAAACTACGCTAACATATTCATGCACCATATAGAATCCACTTTTCTCTCATCCTGTGATATCAGACCTGTATTCTATAAACGGTACCTCGACGACATATTCATGATTTGGACGGATTCAGAAAACGAACTCCTCAAATTCATAAAAGCATTTAACCAAGCACATCCCAGCATTTCTTTCACACACTCGTACTCTAACACTGAAATAAGCTTCCTTGATGTACACATTCGGATAGAAGATGGTGCGTTGGTTACTAACGTATACAGAAAACCTACGGACCGACAACAATACCTGCACTTCAAAAGTTGCCACCCGCGACACTGCAAGACCAGCATTCCCTATTCCCAAGCACACAGATTCAGAAGAATTTGCTCCCGCACTGATGATTTCCGCAAAAACAGCACACGAATGCGCGAAGTACTCCTCCACCAAGAATATCCGGCAGCTATCATTGATGACGCGATCAAAAAAGCGGAAAATCTGGACCGCCAGACACTACTGCACCAGCAAAAAAGTGCCGACCAACAGCGCAAGAAAAATTTGGTATTAACTTTCACAAGCGACCCACCGAACATAAATAAAGTATTAAAAAAACACTTCAACATATTGGAACAGAGCGAGCGACTATCCAAAATTTTCACCTCTCCTCCGTGTGTGGTATACAGGCGGCCAAAAAGTATCAGGGATCATTTAGTAAATTCAAAGATAGGCACGAAACCTCAAACAGGGTGTCGCCCTTGCGGAAAAGGAAGATGCAAGGTGTGCAAACACATGCAGACAACAACAGTGGCGGAAAGCACCCACTCAGAATTTAAGCACAGGATAAGTGGTGCACTAGACTGCGACTCAGACAACGTAATATACCTTCTGGAATGTGGAATATGCAACATGCAATACGTGGGTCAGACAGACACACCTTTTAGAATTAGATTCAACAACCATCGGGCACATGTACGTGCCCTGCCCGGTCTTCCACTCTCTAAACATTGTGCGTTGAAAGATCACAGCTTTGACGATATCAGGGTTACACTTTTGCAAAACAATTTTCGAACAACGCGAGAACGAGAGCAACGAGAATCTTACTTCATCTACAAATTCAACACGCTAAAAAACGGAATTAATGAGCACCCAGGCACCCTGTCAACCTTACGATCATTAAAAGGCGCAAACGCCACTCCCTAATTAGTCGCTGGCCCCTTGCCGCCCATCGCGACAACAATATTTCTCCTTGGCGCACGTGTAGGCTTGTGTCTGTAAATATATGGAATTGATTTGCCGTTTCAAGCACAGCCGGCATGCACAGATAAGTGGACCCGGATGTCGTACTGTCGTTACACTAACAAGCTTTTTCCTTTACATCTCTTCTCTATTCCTTCTCCAAAAGAGCCAATCCATATAATGAACATTGATGGCGGGGCCACATTACCGGCTCCTTCAGATCGTGCAAACCCCGCCGACACTTAAAAGCATGCACTGGAAACCCTCAGTACTCACCCCAACAATTCGACTTTCTGCCGCTTTACAGCGTAAACTTTAAGCACAGGCATTATTAAAAAAAGCCGCCCGGGGATTGCACCGGAAAGAGCAATACCAGACGAGCGGGGTCGTCAGACTGTCCACTTGGGTGGAGGTGGGAGTATGTAGTCAATAATAGTATGGCTGCTTAAGCCACCACAATGTTCACGTCAGGCAAAACGGCTCTTTCTTCTTTTTTTCTTTTTTACCCTCTTGTCATGCCGGTCCTTCTTATTTCGTGCTCGTTTCCCCCCCCCCCCCCCCCTTTTTTTTTTTTTTTCTCTCTTCCCCTTTTCACGTTCGTCTTTACCTTGCCGTCTTCCCTCCTGTCCTAACACGGTATATAAGAGACACGTTGTAAATATTGTTATGCCTTGAAAAAGACGGGGTTCCCGTCGAAACGTCGGCAGAATAAACAGTTGTTATGTGAAGGCGCACCTATTTTTATACTTATAACCTTGCGGCAACCGAAGTTATTCTTCAGCATATATATATATATATATATATATATATATATATATATATATATATATATATATATATATATATATATATATATATATATATATATATATATATATATATTGTAATGAGGACAAAGCGGGGCTCGGGCACGGGCACATACTCGGCTGAAGAAGGAGGAAAACGAAGAGAGAATAAGAACAGCCGGCCCGCAGCAAGGGCGTTGTCTCTTGTCTCTCCTTGACAATGGCGCAGTCGACGAAGACGAAGTGCTACGTTTACGATTCTTCGTCAGTGGCACCAGCCAACGTGCAGCTGCGGTAAGTGTGGCTTAAGGACGGCGTTCAGGCCTCCTCGGCACCTGTTCACTTGCCGCCACTGCCACCACCGTTCGGGGACGGCGTCAAGGCCTCCTCGACGGCTCTACACTACTCCACCGACGTCGTGCTACCTCTTCACAACAAAGGACGCTGCCCACGCGTCCTTGACCATGGATCCTGCCGCCGTGAGCACCGGGACCGTCGCGCACCCCGCGACCACCGCCCAGGCCTCGTCGGGCGCCTCGACCGGCAACGGTGCGGAACTCTTGCGCATACTCACGGATCTATCGCGTCAACTCCACCGCGTGTCATCGCTGAGCTCCGCGTCCTCGCCTGCCGCTTCACCATCGTCGGCTGTTTGGGCAGTGCCGGTGTTCCGCGGCTTCCAGGACGACGTTTTCCTGTGGGTCGAGACCATCAATTCTCTCGGCACCCTCCTTGCCTGGCCGGAATATCGCAAATGGATAATTGCCATCGACCACCTTCGCGATGCCGCCAAGGCATGGCATGCCTACGAGGGCGTGAGGCAGCGATCCTGGTCGGAATGGTGCGCTAAGATAATCAGTCTATTTCGTCCGCTTTCAAGTAAATGCGACTACCTCCCCGCCAACTCACTGTCAGCCGTGGATACCAGCTGTGAGACGCACAGTATAGACAGTGGAGCGCGGGCCTCAACGACCCTGCCCTCCCTCCATGACACAGATCGTGAAGGGCACCATCCCGACGCTACAGCTTTGCTCTGCACCAACGTAACCCCTCCCAGATACCTAGTTCCTGAGGGGCACTGCTGTGATGGGGCATCTGTGTCCTGTAGCACCTTCACAGTAAGCTTCGCGGAAGACCAAGTGACAGACACCGACAAAGGCCGCGAGGTGGGCTTCGTGGCCGAGGACCCAAACTCCGCGTCGCGACCCACTTCCCGACTGGATATGACAGAGACCAAAACCACCTCCAAGTCACAGCAGCCGGTGAGCCTTCCTCCAAGCTGGCCAGTGCTAGAGTGCCTGGACGCGTCGGCCTACGGAGTGACGACGTCAGCTCCCTCGCAATCAGCCGGAGACGAAGCACTAGCCCCCACTCCCGATTTGACCCACAGACAGGAGCCACATCATCGTCGGCCGTCCCCGCAGTCATTGGCCGAGTGTGTGGATGCTCGCCACTTGCCAAGTGCCGTCACCCTAAAAGAATCTCAAGTGCCTATCCCACCTGAGGACAATGTCATAAGCAACAAGCTCGCCGCAAACATGACTACGCATTAAACGGTTTCAGCATCTCGCGGACGGGCTCCGGAATGCGTTTGCAGCGACCTTCCCGTCCCGTTCAATAATGTCTCGTTGATGGAGGCTGAAAATACCAACACGGCTGCAGACATCGAAAACAAGCCACTGCGATCTAAACGTCGCTCTCTTGCACACAAAGACCATGAAGTTTTGCGGCAGACACATCTGTCACGTGTGTACGGCGCTAAAGCAGTGGGCACTGATGACGCGGCAGTGCAGAAGCTTGGCCAGATGTTGCGGAAAAAGTGCCAGCTGCTAGCGTCGTCTTCGGCCGCTCACCGCTGTAGGCCACAGCGCGACCGAGGCCGTCAGAGACCACCCCGACACAGCCAGTGTCGCCCCCCAGAATGTGCGTCAGCTGGAACAGACAAGCGGCTATCACCACCACCCCCTGACGCAAAACCGACCACCGCGGTACAGCCAAAGCTGCCCTCCAGATCTTCTGACAGATTCTCGACCGCGCCGATGCAGCCAATCTCGACCACCAGATCTTCTGACAGATTCCCGACCACAGCGATGCAGCCAGCCTCGACCACCAGACCTTCTGGATGATTCCCGAACCAAATCGCAGCGTGGCCAAGACCGACCACCGAGATGTAGTCAATTCCGCCCACCAGAAACATTTCCGCAGCTCGATCAGCATGTAGTGCCGCAGCGTGGCCGAGAGTATGAGGACAAAGCGGGGCTCGGGCACGGGCACATACTCGGCTGAAGAAGGAGGATAACGAAGAGAGAATAAGAACAGCCGGCCCGCAGCAAGGGCGTTGTCTCTTGTCTCTCCTTGACAATATATATATATATATATATATATATATATATATATATATATATATATATATATATATATATATATATAGCGCTTCTCCCGCGTTTTAATCAATTCGCTCCACTGCGCGTGCAACCAAAACTTTGCGCACGCCACCCGGGAAGGTCTCGCATTCCTTATTATTTTAGTATTAGTAACCTAGAGCGCACCGCTCCAACAGTTCAGTTTCTTGTTTAACACAAGTGACCACCAATGATAATGCTCGGATCTTCTATGTCGCATGTATCAAGGCCGAGGCGTCTTACCGCTGATCAGTTTACCGCCGGCCGATGACTATGCCGGTATCAGTTCACAGCTTGTACTGCTGGCAATGTGTCTTAGTTTTTTAGGTAGAAGTTCGCCGAATGCAAAGTTTCAATGTTAATTGCTCGGCTCCGTTGATTTGCTTTTAACAGGCCTGCTTCCGATGAATATGAGTGTTTTTGTCGAAGTTCCATCTGCAAGGGCACAGTGGCACGTGGAAAGCTCCGCGAGGGCAACTCAAACATGGAAGCTTATGGGAATGGACCGGTTCTTTATATCGGTTAAATAAGGACACAAGGGCGGAGGCAGCCACGCATGTCGTAGAGGACATCAGGTTGTACTGTGTCATGCCTTTGTCGAAGCCTCTGCAAAAATTTTTGTCTTGTTACCCGAGGCATATTCCGATGGCTGTTTTTCCAATTGAATGAGGAGAAAGCATTCGGAAAAATGCGTTGCAGACAACCTGTTTGAGACCAGACCTTCAGGAGAGTAGCATCAGGCAGGTACGCGCAGGAATGTACAATGTTTACAAATATACACATTATTATTATTGCGAGAATTATTCGGGAAAGTCTAAACGTAGTGACGGGTTGCGCCAAATTTCACACTCTTGCGTGGTGTGTTGATTGGCTCGCTTGTGAGCGAGCCTATTGACATATTTTTTCCTCCTCATTACTGCTGCTCTGGGACGCTTAACATTTCAAAGGTTCCTTACTTTGAAAACATACCTTTCTGGAACAGCCACGCACTTTGGGAAATGCCCGTTTCAGAAGGAAGCTCTTCAGTTCCTCGAAGTTCTACTTTCTCTGCGTCATAACTCTGGTACTTAGACTACTGTTGTAAGTGATCTAAAACTGCTATTTGGCGCTTTCCCAGAATTTTTCATATAATGTTTTGCTGACAAGGACAGGCTCGTACAAAAAAAAAAACCCAATAAATCTTGCATGTGAATAATAGCGGTTACAATTTAGCTGCAATGATACTCTATGGCACTATTTGTTGTTTTGGCGACCTACATGGTACTTTCAATTTCAGATAGAAAAAACTGTATTTTCTTGGGAGATAGAATTCCTGCTGGAGAAAGCAAGTTTTTTGATCAACTCTGCGTTGTAGCCGAATGCAGTTCGAGCACGCAGGCGCTTACACTCTACGGGTAAATATAAGCTCTGTTTCTGTTTACTTTTAGCGATAGAAAAAAGTATTTCAAGTAGACAAAATGACGCTGCGTGTGCGATTGGATAACCTGGGGTCAGCGCTGCTCGCACTGCAAATATCAATGTGCAAGCGTTTAACTGAAAGATTCGCTGAATAACTCGCTCCTCCAATGACATGGAGTTATTTTGTTGGAATATTTATTGCCAAGAAATAGTGACATCTGTTTCTGCCTATAAAAATTCTAAGAAAATTATCATGTATATCAGTGCTTTTCAGACATGGATGTTTCGGGGAGCCCTTTTGGGCCAGTGGAAGTTATGAGGCGCCCCTTGTATTGACAGAAAAGAGGGGGGGGGTCATCAATTAACACATTCAGTGCGACATGGATGCCCTTCATTTCTCCCTGGCAAAAAACGGTTGAAATGAAATGTCCCTCCAATTCGATGTCAACAGCGTGTCGATAAATTGTGGGCTCTCCAACCACATCCTACCTGTGTCTAGCGATGTACCCCCGCCCTCAAAAGTTTTCGGGAACACAAAATTTCCGAAAATGATAAATTCCCGCTTTGTCTTAGAACATAGCCACCAAACAGATGATGCGGCTTTTAGTAGTCCTTGTGACCTACGCAGCTACCTGCGAGGTTAGATGCGCCGCGCACTAATCGATCAGAATTTCGCATTGTCAGTGGAGCCCGCGTTCCGAAAACTTTTGGGAGAGGGTGTACGCTTTTCAAATAAGCAACGCTACTAAAGCTATCTTAGTGCGCGTGTGTCCGAGACAACTGTAGCAAAAGCATTAGAGCCACCTCATGGAGAAGGGAAACGTAAGTGAGCTCCATCGCAATTCGAGCGTGTTGTCTGGTAAAGCATAGCAAAAAATCCGAAGGGGACACTATAACCGGGCATAATATGCCTCCGAAAATGCGTTTTTTTTTTTCAAAGAAGGGTTTTGCGGACCCCCGAAAATGGCTTCGTGGACCCTATGGAAAATGGTCCGCGGACCACCAGTTGAGAAGCACTTATCTCTATTAACATTAAGGATGATGTGAAAAAAATGCAATGGTATTATTATCTGGTGTCTTTCTAATTACAAAGGAGAAGGCTCTGAAAAGATAGTTGTATCAATAATTTATATTCCAGAAGGTGATCATATCGCTTCTCTCAAAAATGGTGCTCGTTCTAAGGTTTCTGCTGGATAAGCATGGCTACCCTAAATTTCTCTTTGGAAGTCAATGCCCAAGCGCACTCATTTATTTAGAATTTACACGCGATCAAAGCATGATACCGTTATCCGACATCCTATTTTGACGAGTTTTTTAAAGAAAATGTTTACAATTTTGAATATGCTACTGCAAAGCATAGTGAATGAAAGTCGTGCTCGTTTCCAGCGGCATTACAAAAGAGTTATCAAACAGAGAAAGCGAGTGAATCTCATGTGTACGTAGTGTAGGCGTTAAATCAAACCCGAACAGGGGCAAGCCTTCGCAATGGCATGGCCAGCATGCGCGCCTACCAAAGGTGAAGACTGGATGGCGCGAACTGCTGGCCTCTGTGTCACCATTGGAACCAGCGGCGCAACCGTCGGTGTGACGTGCTTAGCAGGATCACGTGGTCTGAGCGACCGCGCCGGCTGCTTGTGGAACGCTGCCGCGTGCTTTGTAAACGAGTTTGAAGCTCCACCTGTACTGCGGTCTGTACGAATACGGAGATTTTCTCGCATTCTGAACACAACTGAACGCATCGTGATAGGAGTGGCTGCCTCCGAAAGCGATGAACATGCTGCTCTGCTGTTCGGTGCCGCAGTGGCGGACGTACACAAGGGAGTCCAGTGTAAGCCTGTACCGGTGCCCGTGGGACAAGAAAGTGCGTGAAGAGTGGGTTGTGGAGCTAAGAACCGGCAAGGAGTCATTGGCTACAAGTGGTGTGTACAAGAAGCACTTTCGCGACGTCGACATCACAGCCCCTACTGCGACGGGGCTGTGATGTTGAGTAGGAAAAAGCGCACTCTGATACGATCGTTCGTTCGCGCTTCCCGCCGGCTAATGGTGCTTATCTCACGCAGGATGGAAAATGCGCTGCCTTTTACCTCGGGCGATACCATCTGAGAACGTTCCCTTCCGACCTCTTGATCGTCGGCCCCGCGCTCAGCGTCTACAACATGGGCTATAGATAGTGGAGTGATTGTTTATATACGTTGGATTTAAAAACTCACAGGGTTACTTATGTATTCCCCTAAGATGACCAGAAGGTGAAAGCCAGCTTATTGTCATTCGATGAATTGATTTTCTCCACCTCGCTCCAAAAACTTTCTGCTCCTAACGCGGTTTTGCACTGCCTCCGTGATCGGCGCAACGATCATGTAACGCAACGTAATGTGACATAATGATGACGTCATATGGTCGCATTATCACGGCATGGCTATTTTTTGCTATAATCGCGCTGACGCCAACGACGCGATCGCCGAGGTCAATCTTCCCGTTTGATGAGGCATCGAAGGATTTGGCCTTCATGAGCTATACACGACGTTTGCTGGTGGATGTAGTACATAGCAAGGGAGTCAAATGTTGTGGCTGACGTGTGCTGCCTTTATGTTGGCAATAACACTCATTAAGTCAATCATGCATTCTCATAACGCAAACACTACCTGCTCAAAAGCGCTAATTTATTTGCCACTCTCAAACTCAAGTTGGGCCTCTCCAACCCCATGAATTTTCTTGGAGCCTTAGTTATTTATGTGGAAGAGATGCCACGCTGTTCGCGTTAAACACGACATACTGCCATAATTGCTGGGCAACTGGCCAAATTATGCTGTGCATTAAACTTTCAATTTCACTCTTTTACGCGTTGTTGTTACCCTGCTTTGCAGCTGCAGGTTGCTGCAATAACTTCTCTTTCTTTCACCGATATTACAAGTTCATGTGGGTTAATGTTCACACCGATGTTTGCAGAACAAATCCGGTGAATGTTACTGTATTGCTTTTGTTTCTTTGGCGTTGCATGCTACTACATGGCTTCGTAGACCACTTCTCCTTCCACCAGCAATCTCTAAATGATGAAGCTTTGGTCAATGAATTTGTTGATGGCAGAGAGCGGCGAGTTCAGTGGAATGCAAGGGAAACGATAATTAAGGAGCATGTTAAAAAGGAATCGCGTTAGCTGATACTCTGTGTGAGCACCAAAAGAAATAAACACACTGAAATATCAGGAGCAGCGACAATTGCTCGCTTAAAAGACCGATGAATATGCAGTGCGAGGCAACTTGTCAAATGGCATTGTAACATACCCTAACTTTGACCAAAAACTGTGAATCGTCGGGACGGGACATAATAAGTTTCCATAGGCATGCCGAAGTCGTAGTTGTAACAAAATTCTTTTTGAACTGCTCTGATAGCGTCCGCGCAACAATAGTTGTGTCAGTACTCAAACATTGTCATATTTTGCGCCGTAAAGTTCACGACACGGTGCCAGAACACGCTCGTAGCGAAATCGAAACCATCAGTACGAACATACCTGCAGGCGCTTATACATGCTAAACATCCGTCGGTCGCCGCGAACCCATGCGATCACTGGCTTGAGGTTTCTTTCTGTTGTGCTCCATTAGATCATACAGAGAGTCCACTCTAACAAGACATTTCACATAGTTTGCACTCAGCCATTCACTAAATGTCACGCAACAAGCTGGTTCAGGGGTCTTCAATCGCGGTGACCGCGTGAAGTGGGTGCTCCGTTCTCTGCAATGAGACAGCGACTGTACACTACGTTGTGCTTTCCGTTCGTCGAAGATTATTCTTTTAACTGTAACGAATATATTTCGCTTCGAAAGTAAGCACGGAAATGTCCTGGAGCACTTCCGCGAGGTGTTCGTAGAGCGCCGACAGCAAATGCTATGGGGAGCGCGTGGCGGTATTGTGCCTGGCCTGCAATCGGCGCACCTCCGATAGAGGGCGAATCCATAACTCCTCACGGCCAATGCCATTGCGATGGCTTGCATCACTTTGGATTTCATTGAAGGGAAAGTGCGAGTCGAAAAACGCGTTTTTTTTTTGCAAAATTACAATTTTTCGTTTTTATTTGCATTCACAAGTTTAGTTTTTCTACTTTCACGACAAAAAAAAAAAAAAAAAACAACTGACGATTGTAATTAAACTCGAAGTAGGTTAAATATGTAGGTAGACTTGCCATTGCATTTCGCATGGGGGATTCACTAAATCCACATGCACAGAATAACCATGATTGCCAAGCTCTCATGATGGAATAACTCATCTTAAACGACAAATCTTTTCCAAATAGATGAGCTATCGCTCATACCTTTAAAATGCGTTTTTCTCAAGATCCATTTTTGGGCAACGCCTTGAGTTTAGACATCATGTTTTTGGTACTTCTGATAGCTCGATCGGGATGAAATTTTGCCCGCATATTCCTTACCATGAGGAGGGTGCAAGTATCTCCTTTGAAATTTGATATCGGCTTTACAGTTATTACGAACTTAATGTAAGCAATTAGTATAAGCTGAGATTTCTAAGAATTCTCGCATTACAATTTTTCTTGACCATCAAAATGTTTTATATGCACTTTCTTCATAGTTATTTGCATTCTACAGTTAATGTGGTGCAATATGAGTTACCAATGGCTGAGAACCATAAAAGTTCAGTGGCGTAAAAAGTTTGTCCAAAACGAACTATACTTCACAACATTGTCATGGCACAAAACAAAACTGCACAAGTTATATAGTAAGTTGTACAGTTTACATATTTGAAATCAGCATAAAAGCCTATGTATAAAGCGAAAATTTCATTGCCCTAGGCTACAGATTACCGCAATCTTTTTTCCGAATCTCATCTCCCCCGTAAAGCCCACAGTGCATTCAATCTGTTGATCCATTAGTTTGAGATCTCGAAATTTGAGATATTCATTCTTTGACCACACTGCAATATTAGCGCACAACAAAATCTAATTTTACTGGTGAGGACAACAGGAAAAACGAAGTGAATCATAACGAGTGGGCGAAGCACTGGGGATCGTTCTCTCCGTAAATCACCCGTGACATCGCCCACTCGCGCACGTAAATGATTGACAACGCGTGTGTAGAGTATATGCAATGTGTTTTTGCAGTGGAGCCGCCGCTTCCCGCGTCCTCAACTCCGGAATAGCAGCTTGTTCTCGGAGTTGCCGTTTTGCCGTTGCTTCACGAGCTCTCGCCGCCGGGGTAGCTTCCCATCTGCTTAAACCTTGAGCCGCCGCATGCCGCGCTCTCACCGCCGGAGTAGCAGCTGTCCATACCATGAACAGTAAAGCTTCGCGCTGACGTGTTTATTGATACCCCAAGGCGCGACAATTGGCCTTGGTGGGTCGAACATACCGTATAGGAGGTATTCACTGAGTTCTTCCCGCCAGGCGGCGTCAGCGAGCGCGCCGCCATAGCCGTGGTCCGTCAGCGATCCGGCATACGGCAGCGTAATGTTTGGTGGCGCTGCACCTCACTAACCCGTTTTCTTAGACAAATATCAACATAACACGTGCTGCCGGGAACTTTGGTTGCGGTCCGACGATGATGTTCGCGCGCGAGACCACGAGTATGGCGACTGCTGCGCTAGCGATCCCCTGCGGATGACGTCACGTGAATACCTCCTATAGAGAATGAAAATAATAATAGTATCTGGGGTCTTACGTCCCAAAACCACAATATGATTATGAGAGACGCCGCAGTGGAGGACTCCGGGAATTTCGACCATCGGGTGTTCTTTAACGTCCGCTGACATCGCACAGCACACGGGCCTCTACCATTTCGCCCTGATGGAAATGCGACTGCCGTGGCCAGGATCGAACCCGCGACCTTCGGGTCAGCAGCCGAGCACCTTCACCACTGCTCCACCGCGGCGGACATAAAGAAAGACGGGCGCATCGCAATATAATGTATGCTTTATAAAAGCGAAAAGCAACAAAGTTGGACGTGTTCGTGTGCTTTG
Organism: Rhipicephalus appendiculatus; assembly: GCA_030522465.1. Taxonomy (NCBI): domain Eukaryota; kingdom Metazoa; phylum Arthropoda; class Arachnida; order Ixodida; family Ixodidae; genus Rhipicephalus; species Rhipicephalus appendiculatus. The sequence goes on from JALIZH010026397.1 coordinate 33,858, forward strand.
CTGCTTTTCAGGGGATCACGAAAAAACGGATTCCTGAGGCATCGTACTTTAATGTGTTATAAAAACGATTTGAAGAGCATTTGATCTGTAAAATGTAGTCTTGAAGTTAAACGCGGTTGTACAAGAGGCGGACTCGTGAATTTTATTATAGCAGTGCCAAATTCTAACACACTTTGCAGCACTTGTGATACTTAGTGTTAAAAAGTGATTCGATTTTCACGCGCAGGTGCCCCAACCCACCAGTTGATCGCCCAAGTGAAGGCTCGGGAGCAGCACCAAACGAAAAAGAATGGCCAAAATGCTGCAGAACATGTATTTACAAGCCGAAAGATTAGGCCAAGTGGTCCACCAGTTGCACAAATAAATGATTCTTTGGATACTCTCCTGTGATAAGTTTCACCATCGTAGGAGTGTCGCAGATAACAAAATGAGTTTCTTTTGCTGCTAGCACATATATCGCGGCACATTTTTCGCACATTGTGCGTTACGTCTGTGGTCTCTTATGCAATGTACTTCATTTTTACGGATGCACCAATCGTTTACCAGTTGCTAACGCAGTCAAAATGTTTCACATCATGGTGACTAGGTGTGGAAAGTTCGAGGTGGCGTCTACACCTTCGTTGTGCGCGCTGTCTCACTTACCAAGCGTTTGTGCGTGCTAAGAACTGTACTTTACGCATTGTGAAAACTTAATTTAATAGTACAAAACAAAGTTTTCCACTCTCGTGCAGCGGGATCACCAACTTATAGAGGTTCTGTATTAACGCATATTTATGAGCTTAAAGTTAGCGCATATACGTAATATGTACACGTGGACAATGGGCGTGCGCTATCTTAGCAATTTACAAATTCTTCCCGCTCCTCAGTGAGCTATTTCCACTCGCCTTCTGGCCGTAACGCCCTGTGTTTTATCGCTATTGATGCAGCCTCCCGACACTTAGATACCTACACCGCCACTCGGGCAACCTGTTTTTACTTTTGAATAAATGTCAGTCTTTTCTCTTCTTTGAATAAGTTTAGAGCAGAGTGCAGTGGGAACACCGCAAGCTCTCAACACCAAGCCCTGAACCAACACTCAGCTGGACTACAAAAAACTGGCGGCGAGTTCGGCAGAATCTTTTATTTTTTCAGCTGGCGTCCCGTAACTCGTGAGTATTTTACGTTGTGGCACCCCATAAATTAAACGCATTGTACCTACAGGCATCGAGTGTTCCACGTTAACCACCATGGCTGCCACTTCCAAACTGACCGAAACAAGGTCGCATCAAGCAACGTACCGATAAAAACTAAAAACTTATTTTAGTTTGAAAAAGCGAAAACACCCGGCGTTTCGGGTCCCCATCGGGCCCTTTTTCAGAGGTGACGGGGGTGGAGGGAGTAGAAAGAAATGTTTTATAGCCTTCTTTTCTTCAGGTCATGAGGTCGGGCCCATAGCAGTAGACGCTCGTTAGCGCACCTGCAGACCTGTTGATGCCATCGCGTGTCGCCTGCATATGTCACGATGTGTCAGGATTAAAAAAAACACTTTTCTTAATTTGCCCCTAACTCAAGTACGGACCAGTTGTCAAACATCACGCCATATCCACAAAGTGAATGATGTTGGAGGAGCTTGCTCGGAGATGATCGGGTAACCCGCGAATCCTCCGTACACATCTCCTACCATCATATACAGACGTGACAACGTTGTTATATACACATTACATGCGGCGCTCGGGCCGCGAGCCCCAGCTGCTGCTCGTTGCGAGCCCGCCGCGCTGCTGTGCGGTGTTCATGCGGCCGAGCGGTAACGAAGTTTTCACTGCCTGAGCTCCCGGCGAAGAGAAAATTACACCATCTCCCTCTAAAGGGAACCATGTGTAGATGCGAAGCAGCGGGCGCTCATGCTTACACTGGCGGCGGCGTTTACGCTGGCGCTCATCGCAGCGTTGCGCAGGAGAGAAACCTGGGGAATGAATGAATAAACTTTATTTGAAGTCCGGCTCCTTGGCGCAAAGCACGCAGTGATGGACCGGTGTTTCCTACTGGAACATGCAAATCGCTGCTAATGGGCAATGAGAGACAGAAGACTCCGACTGGACACAGAGACCCGCAGTCCGCTTTTAGTTAACGCGCACACTGCGAATTTTTATTGTTCAACAACGCACAGGAGAAATCTCCCACCGGCACCACCTTGCAGGCCAAGATCCACTGCCATATATACGGGGTGGCCAGTGAACGGTTGTGCAGCGCGAGCAGTCGGTTTTTTCAACCAAGAAACTCGCTAGCAGACGCTGCCTGCGTCGGCGTCGCGAGGCGAGAGAGGGGGCAAGCGTAAGAGAGGAGAGAGGAGGGGGGGGGGACGCGCATGCGTAGTGGGAGTGTGGACGCCGCGGGCAGGGATGCCTAGAGGGGGAGAGGAAGTTTTTATTTTTTTTGGAAAGGGTTTGCGCATGCGCAGTAAAGTGTACACGCCATCGCCGCCGGACAAGGCGCGAGCTTAAGAAGCTTGCCGAACAAGCTCCTAAAACGATGCGGTGGTCGTTCACCTCCTTGTGCTCATAGAGTGCTCTTCCTCTGTAGGTCGAGCTGGCGGACGTTGTAACAGCATCTCGGGGAACTTACGGTGCTAATTCACTAGGCATTGTATTCCGTCCGCAGCGGCCGCTTTTTCGATGGAGGCGTAAATCCTTTAGGCCTGTGTTCATAGTTTTTGGTGCACGTTAAAAAATCATAGGTGGTCCTAACTTACTGGAGCCCTCCTCTAGGACATCTCTCAAAATTATATCGTAGTTTAGGGACGGTAAACCCCAAGAAGTATTATTATCACTAGGCATTGTGAGTGGTTTCCGTTCAGTGTGAATGTGATCCACCAGTGTTCAATCGCAGTGCGGACACTCACGTCGAGGCTTAGTGCTCGCCGTAGGAGCACTTCAGAAACCACAGCTTATTAGGTGATGCCGCAAAGCTTACAACAGTCCTATTTCACCTCATAAATTTCCTCCGTTTTGCTTTTTGGAACCATGAGGGAAGCCTTTCAAGTTGGGTCACTTTTAAGAGTCATCCCCCCGTATTCACAAACGTTAATCGACTCGACCCTTCACTCGAAACGCTCTTTGAGGGCCGTCTTTCAATTCACAAATCACCCTTCACTCGAAACGCACCTCGACTGAAGGAAATCTTGAGCGTTTTCTTTGAGATAGTCAAGGCAGCGTGGGAACTACCTTGACCCCCATATTCACAAACGTTCCTCGACTCGGCCTTTCACTCGAAACGCTGCTTGAGAGCCGTTTTAGATGCGAAGCATCTTATGCTTGGGGCTATGTCCCTCCCGCGTCCGGCCACTTTCATGAAGTAGGGAAGCACCCATTATGCGAACCAGAACACTGTAGTAATATGAAGGCCATCAATCACTACCACAGTCATTAGAGTCATGGCCGAGAGCACAGGGAGGCTGCTTAGCAATGGCTAGGCAGGTGGTGTCTGTCGCCCAGGTTGACCCCATTCCTTGATCTTGCTTGCATGTGTTTGGAGGGGGGCTTAGTCCGTCCCTCCTTCCCGCGTCCAACAGCACCACAGCGCATGCGCGTCCGCTCCCCCCTCTCTCTCCTACGCTCACCCCTTTCTCTGCTCTAGGAATCCTCTACTCTACGGAGCGGCCCCCGCGTCCCACACCCCCCCACAGCGCATGCGCGTCCCCTCCCCTATCCTCTCCTACGCTCACCCCCTTTCTCTACTCTACTCTAGGAACCATCTACTCTATGGAGCGGCGCCCGCGTCCCACATCCCCACAGCGCATGCGCGTCTTCTCCCTCTCTCTCCTCTAGGAATCCTCTACTCTACGGAGCGGCTCCCGCGTCCCACACCTCCACAGTGCATGCACGTCCCCTCCCCCCTCTCTCTCCTCTCCTACTGCCCCCCCCCCGTCCTCTCCTCTAGGAACCCTCTACGGAACGGCGCGCAGTACAGGTGGTGTGACCGCTGCATACTCCGCTGGGGGGCGCCACGGTAGTTCCGCGGTATGAAAATGACGGAGCGCGCGCGCCTCATTCACTCTCCTGTGCAACGCCGCGATGAGCGCCCGGACCGCTGCCGTGAAATGAGAGCGGCGACGTTCCTCCCGCTCAAGCTAATTATCTCCCCGCTGCTTCGCATCCACACATGGTTCCCTTTAGCGGGAGGCGGAGAATTTTTCAATTCAAGATCGCTCTTCACTCGAAACGCATCTCGACTGGAGGAAATCTCGAGCGTTTTCCTTGAGATAGTCAAGGCAGCGTGGGAACTACCTTGACCCCCATATTCACAAACGTTCCTCGACTCGGACTTTCACTCGAAACGCTGCTTGAGGGCCGTTTTTGAATTCAAAATCGCCCTTGACTCGAAACGCACCTCGACTGGAAGGAAATCTTGAGCGTTTTCCTTGAGATAGTCAAGGCAGCGTGGTAACTACCTTGACCCCCATATTGACAAACGTTCCTCTACTCGGCCTTTCCCTCGAAACGCTGCTTGAGGGCCGTTTTTCAATTCAAAACAGCCCGTCACTCGAAACGCACCTGGACTGGAGGAAATCTCGAGCGTTTTCCTTGAGATAGTCAAGGCAGCGTGGGAACTACCTTTACCCCCCATATTGACAAATGTTCCTCGACTCGGCCTTTCCCTCGAAACGCTGCTTGAGGGCCGTTTTTCAATTCAAGGATCGCCCTTCACTCGAAACGCACCTCGACTGGAGGAAATCTCGAGCGTTTTCCTTGGGATAGTCAAGGCAGCGTGGGAACTACCTTGACCCCCATATTGACAAACGTTCCTCGACTCGGCCTTTCCCTCGAAACGCTGCTTGAAGGCCGTTTTTCAATTCAAGATCGCCCTTCACTCGAAACGCACCTCGACTGGAGGAAATCTCGAGCGTTTTCCTTGGGATAGTCAAGGCAGCGTGGGAACTACCTTGACCCCCCATATTCACAAACGTTCCTCGACTCGGACTTTCACTCAGAAACGTTGCTTGAGGGCCGTTTTTGAATTCAAAATCGCCCTTCACTCGAAACGCACCTCGACTGGAGGAAATCTTGAGCGTTTTCCTTGAGATAGTCAAGGCAGCGTGGTAACTACCTTGACCCCCCATATTGACAAACGTTCCTCGACTCGGCCTTTCCCTCGAAACGCTGCTTGAGGGCCGTTTTTCAATTCAAAATAGCCCGTCACTCGAAACGCACCTGGACTGGAGGAAATCTCGAGCGTTTTCCTTGGGATAGTCAAGGCAGCGTGGGAACTACCTTGACCCCCATATTGACAAACGTTCCCTCGACTCGGCCTTTCCCTCGAAACGCTGCTTGAGGGCCGTTTTTCAATTCAAAATAGCCCGTCACTCGAAACGCACCTGGACTGGAGGAAATCTCGAGCGTTTTCCTGAGATAGTCAAGGCAGCGTGGGAACTACCTTGACCCCCATATTCATAAACGTTCCTCGACTCGGACTTTCACTCGAAACGCTGCTTGAGGGCCGTTTTTCAATTCAAGATCGCCCTTCACTCGAAACGCACCTCGACTGGAGGAAATCTCGAGCGTTTTCCTTGGGATAGTCAAGGCAGCGTGGGAACTACCTTGACCCCCATATTCACAAACGTTCCTCGACTCGGACTTTCACTCGAAACGCTGCTTGAGGGCCGTTTTTGAATTCAAAATCGCCCTTCACTCGAAACGCACCTCGACTGGAGGAAATCTTGAGCGTTTTCCTTGAGATAGTCAAGGCAGCGTGGTAACTACCTTGACCCCCCATATTGACAAACGTTCCTCGACTCGGCCTTTCCCTCGAAACGCTGCTTGAGGGCCGTTTTTCAATTCAAAATAGCCCGTCACTCGAAACGCACCTGGACTGGAGGAAATCTCGAGCGTTTTCCTTGAGATAGTCAAGGCAGCGTGGGAACTACCTTGACCCCCATATTCATAAACGTTCCTCGACTCGGGACTTTCACTCGAAATGCTGCTTGAGGGCCGTTTTTAAATTCAAAATAGCCCGTCACTCGAAACGCACCTGGACTGGAGGAAATCTCGAGCGTTTTCCGTGAGATAGTCAAGGCAGCGTGGGAACTACCTTGACCCCCATATTCATAAACGTTCCTCGACTCGGCCTTTCCCTCGAAACGCTGCTTGAGGGCCGTTTTTCAATTCAAAATAGCCCGTCACTCGAAACGCACCTCGACTGGAGGAAATCTTGAGCGTTTTCCTTGAGATAGTCAAGGCAGCGTGGTAACTACCTTGACCCCCATATTGACAAACGTTCCTCGACTCGGCCTTTCCCTCGAAACGCTGCTTGAGGGCCGTTTTTCAATTCAAAATAGCCCGTCACTCGAAACGCACCTGGACTGGAGGAAATCTCGAGCGTTTTCCTTGAGATAGTCAAGGCAGCGTGGGAACTACCTTGACCCCCATATTGACAAACGTTCCTCGACTCGGCCTTTCCCTCGAAACGCTGCTTGAGGGCCGTTTTTCAATTCAAAATAGCCCGTCACTCGAAACGCACCTCGACTGGAGGAAATCTCGAGCGTTTTCCTTGAGATAGTCAAGGCAGCGTGGGAACTACCTTGACCCCCATATTGACAAACGTTCCTCGACTCGGCCTTTCCCTCGAAACGCTGCTTGAGGGCCGTTTTTCAATTCAAAATAGCCCGTCACTCGAAACGCACCTCGACTGGAGGAAATCTCGAGCGTTTTCCTTGAGATAGTCAAGGCAGCGTGGGAACTACCTTGACCCCCATATTCACAAACGTTCCTCGACTCGGACTTTCACTCGAAACGCTGCTTGAGGGCCGTTTTTGAATTCAAAATCGCCCTTCACTCGAAACGCACCTCGACTGGAGGAAATCTTGAGCGTTTTCCTTGAGATAGTCAAGGCAGCGTGGTAACTACCTTGACCCCCATATTGACAAACGTTCCTCGACTCGGCCTTTCCCTCGAAACGCTGCTTGAGGGCCGTTTTTCAATTCAAAATAGCCCGTCACTCGAAACGCACCTCGGACTGGAGGAAATCTCGAGCGTTTTCCTTGAGATAGTCAAGGCAGCGTGGGAACTACCTTGACCCCCATATTCATAAACGTTCCTCGACTCGGCCTTTCACTCGAAACGCTGCTTGAGGGCCGTTTTTGAATTCAAAATCGCCCTTCACTCGAAACGCACCTCGACTGGAGGAAATCTTGAGCGTTTTCCTTGAGATAGTCAAGGCAGCGTGGTAACTACCTTGACCCCCATATTGACAAACGTTCCTCGACTCGGCCTTTCCCTCGAAACGCTGCTTGAGGGCCGTTTTTCAATTCAAAATAGCCCGTCACTCGAAACGCACCTCGACTGGAGGAAATCTCGAGCGTTTTCCTTGAGATAGTCAAGGCAGCGTGGGAACTACCTTGACCCCCATATTGACAAAGTTCCTCGACTCGGCCTTTCCCTCGAAACGCTGATTGAGGGCCGTTTTTCAATTCAAAATAGCCCGTCACTCGAAACGCACCTCGACTGGAGGAAATCTCGAGCGTTTTCCTTGAGATAGTCAAGGCCAGCGTGGGAACTACCTTGACCCCCATATTCATAAACGTTCCTCGACTGGGCCTTTCACTCGAAACGCTGCTTGAGGGCCGTTTTTCAATTCAAAATCGCCCTTCACTCGAAACGCACCTCGACTGGAGGAAATCTCGAGCTTTTTCCTTAAGATAGTCAAGGCAACGAGAGAGCTACCTTGAATCTGTAGCCAGATTGTGCTATCATCCTGATAGCCCCAACCACTAACACGTGATGCTAACGTCACTGACTGCCTAATGTATTTATATCGCTCGCTTCACTGAATAAACGCTTTTCGTTACCGGACTGCCAGCCAGCTACATGGTGGCAGCGGTGGGATATCTTGATCAACGACGAAAAATTGTTCTTCGCATTTGTTGTTGTTGGTCCCAGAGTGTAAGTCCAATTTTTGCTTGTGCCGTAACCCGATGACCAAAGAACGCTGTTAGAGTCACGTTGCAAGCTTTCTTGGGCTTATCAGACACTCTTGCCAGCTCTAGCTTTGAGATTACGCAACAATTCGCTCCTGTGTCCAACTTGCAAGTTACCAGTTGACCTTCGATGTGAACTGTTGCTGCCCATCTATCGACTTCGACCGAGTTGATAGTAAGTCCCGCAAGAAAAAATCTGCTTCCGCAAAGTCTATCTCTGCTCGTACTTCCCGTAGCTCTCTTCCTTGTCGGCTTACGTTTCGTGTAGCCCCAAACGATTTGCAAACCTGGGCAAAGTGGTTCGGTGCCCCACACTTCCGGCAGTTTTTTCCTCGCGCTGGGCAGTTCCCGCTGCGGTGCATCTGGTAGCCGCACATGCTGCATACTTTCCTATCAGTTGCAACTGAGTTCACTATCGTAGTGTGTGCTCCCCCGGCTGCTGCGCAGATCTCTTGGAAATGCTGCTTTCCTTGCTCTTCAATACGGCATATTTCTACGGTTTTTTGGTAAGAAGGATTTTCTGCCAACAGCTTCTGCTGCAACCGCTTGTCTCTAACGCCAAGAACGATACGACTGCGTAGCATTCGTTCTTCTAGAAGTTCAAATTCGCAGTTCTTTGCTAGTATCTTCAGCTCGATCAACCATTCATTGAATGGCTCGCCTTCTTTCTGGTCCCTTGAACCAAAACGGAATTCATGAAGAGTTAAGTTTTTTTTGTCCTCTTCATTTTTGTCCTCTTCCGCCTCAAATTTGAAAGTGCTGTACGCTTTTCTGCCGTCTTCGCCTATGCTGACCAGAAATGTTGCGGCCTGCACGTCGCTTGGCTGCCTGGTCAATAGAGTAGCTGTGGCAAACAGTTCAAACTCACTCTTCCACGTTCTCCAGCCAAGCCAGGCGTCGACTGACGTATCCAGGGGCCTCGGTGCCGGCAGTAGTGTTGATGGGCCTGGTAGCATTGTTAGCGAGGGGGGCGTTGTCGAGGGCGTCGTCGTCGACATCTCAACTGTGCACCGCTGCCACCATTTTGAAATCCGAGAGCTCCGCCACACCACAGCTAATGCACTGAAGACTTGGTCTGCGCAAGTGTTTTCTGTGCATGGGCTACCACAAAAACTGTACAGTGACAACGGCCCGCCCTTCAGTAGCAGCGAGTTTAAAGATTTTTTAAGAAAGCTAGACATTGTACATGTCACGTCAAGCCCATACCACCCGTGTTCTAACGGCATGACGGAAAGAGCTTTTCAGGAGGCAAAGAAGCTGTTAAAGAAGTGCTCCCTCCGAAGCCCTGATTTTGAAATTGCATTGCTTGAGTGGCGTAATACTCCCAGGGATCATGTTCTGAGGTCTCCTGTGCAGAGGCTGATGGGAAGACAGACGCGGACCCTGCTGCCGGTACCAACAGAACACCTGGAACCGGAGGCAATACCCAGCAAGGATGTTCACGACCGCCTTCACGTGATCCGGCTTCAGCAAACAGCTTCCTACGACCGCAACGCCAGATACTTACGCCCGCTAAAACCAGGACAACATGTAACGACGTACGACACCCTCCAGAGGACCTGGAGTCCAGCTGTGGTTCTAAGGCCAGCCGAGGCACCGAGGTCTATGATTGTGAAGACCGAAGACGGCCGTGAAATGCGTCGCACACGAGAACACCTGCGGGAGGCAGCACCTGAGCCAGGGCCAGAATCAACTTCCCCGCGGGCTTCCGAAGACAGCGGCTTCCATGCTGGACAGCAGCAGCAGCTACGTCGAAGTACAAGGCCACGTCACGAACCCTGTCGATACCCGTTACCAGATCAAACGTCTAGACTGCATCAACATTAAAGGGAAGATGTAGCCAGATTGTGCTATCATCCTGATAGCCCCAACCACTAACACGTGATGCTAACGTCACTGACTGCCTAATGTATTTATATCGCTCGCTTCACTGAATAAACGCTTTTCGTTACCGGACTGCCAGCCAGCTACAGAATCGTTCTTTGAGTGAAGTTTCTGCGCCAACATGGCGTCCATGCGGAGCGTGTCTCGCTTCGTCGGCATTTCCCGAGGAATCAAGCTGGCGCCGCAGCATTTCTTTCGACATTGACGGTGCGCATTTGCTACGGAGCTGTCATCGAGAGGTTCGGCAACGGCTCAGTTATACTGTGGGACCGAGACAGGCGGGCATGCTGTCAAGAGGAACACTCGCTAGTGCTGTGATGTCTTGTGTTCTGTGCATGAGCTAGTGGATTACCTGCTTTCGGGTAGTCGTCGTGCGAGCGCTCCAAGTGTTACAACGGGCGCCATGCTTTCACGTGTGTTTCGATGAAGCTCGTACGCCGCATCGGTTCAAGCCTGGTGCGAAAGACTTGACAAACAAGTGGAAAGGAAACGTAATAGCAACCTTTTTATGCACTGCATTCACCGTACACCTGAGCGGCTTCCTCTGCGTTAGATCTTCGCTACCCTAACCGAAATACGGCGAAGCGTACCTCCGCTAGGCGATCTTCTGTATCTCACGAGAAGGTACGTTCTCCTGTTTTTTCTTCACAAAACACACACACACACACACACACACACACACACACACACACACACACACACACACACACACACACACACACACACACACACACACACACACACACACACACACACACACACACACACACACACACACACACACACACACACACACACACACACACACACACACACACACACATCAGTCCCTGTTAACCGACAAGATATGATGCTAATTAAAAAAAACAACTTTCAAACACTGCTTTCGTCAATGGTGGGAGAAAGGCGCACGATCGCTTTCCTCAATTTGCGTAAAAGTCTTGAACGATGAACCACAAGTACAACATGCCTGCTCTTTAACGCGACGCTGGTATAACCTGGACTAGCAGTTCCGAGCATTATCTTCCACATTTCCGATTAAACGAAGAGGAACCACTACGAGAGTGCCACGCTGAAGCTCCCAGAAAAACGAAATGAGAAAAATAAAAATTACGAACTGTGCACGTACTCCCGCAACGAGAACGACTTTACGTACAGTACATAGTGCGGTGGTCAATTCACAAAGCACGTCAGTGTAATGTCATACCTCGTAAAAATTACTCACTCACCCGCATTATCCGTTCGGTAGCTGCATCAGTGATCAGAAGGCTCTTAGCAACATGAAGGTAAACAAAGTGTAACATAGACAGCAGTGCCAGCGAAAGGCGAAGACGAGGACAGTCTGTGCTCGCGCTTGCTCCGTTTCCGACCGCTTATCGCTTGACCTGTGTTATTTCCTGAATAAACGCACCCCGGACTCAACGCTAAACGCGTACTATCAAGTGGTGGAGAGTGCTGGTTCTCTTTTGCACCCTGGAACTCCGTACCCGGACTCTACCTACTTCACTCTACCCTTGACCTACGCTGACGTCGCGAGAAAACCGTCACAAGCGCTGCCACACGGCACGGACTCTGTTCATCCCACAAATGCCTTCTACCCAACGCATGCGCCGGCAGGCCCGTACGTACCGCTTTATCGCCGTCCTGCCAACCTTCCTAATAATCCTTGGCGTACACCGGACAACCGACCAATTTGCTACTACTGTCGCCTACCCGGCCTTGTCGAGCGTTTCTGCCGCTGCCGCGTCGCCCGTCCAGTTACCGTTGACGCAAGTTCCACCCACGACCGTACAGAGCCACCACAGCCGATGCCCCCGCACGCTCCTTCTGACACCTCTTCGTCGAACCGCCGCACCTTCAACTCGCCTCGATGCTTCGTCGTTCCCTTCGCCCGTCCAAACGGAAAACTGAGCATCGCAGTTCCGGAGGCAAGAACTGCGCCGCTGTCGAAATCTACAAGGTTTCGTTCTCAACCTGCTAACGAAATAACTCTGTTCATTGAAGGTGTTGCCGTGCCCGCCTTAGTCGATACTGGAGCTGCTGTGTCTGTGTTGAGCGAAGCAATGTGACGCAAGTTAAAAAAATTACGATTCCGCATTCTGGTGTTTCTCTCCGTGCGGCAACCGCACATCACATACAACCTTCCGTGACTTGCACAGCTCGTCTACTCATTCAGGACGTTTTGTATGTGGTTGAATTCGTCGTCTTTCCACACTGCTCGCACGACGTTATATTGGGGTGGGACTTTCTTTCCACGCATCATGCCATTGTTGATTGTTCCCGTGCCGAGCTGGAGTTATCAGCGATCTCCGACGTCGATTCTGGCAAGTCGTCTTTTTCTCGTGTCGTCATCGCCGAGGACACGGACATCCCACCTATGTCGTCTGTCCTTGTGCCGATCTCCTGCGACTATGTTTTCTCTTTACCGCCATGTTCACGCCGTCAGAAGCATTCACTGCTCGTAAGAACTTTCTTCTGCCCTTTGCTCTTCTCACGATCGAAAACTGCGCCGGAATCATTTATGTCACGAACCTGCTTTCGGTAGCAGCCACAATGTTTCGCGGAGAATGTATAGGGCGACTTGAGGACATTGATTCAGTTTGCGCTGGCCCACTGCCCGATCGCACAACAAGCCTCCAGGTCGCCAGCGTTATTCCCGTTACCACGTCCAACACATCTTCCCTAGACGCCTTCCTTCCATCAATCGCTTCGGACCTTCCAAGTGCTCAACGCACCCAACTTTTGAAGCTTCTCGACCGCTTTCGGACGTTTTTCGACTACAAGCAAGCCAGTTTGGGTCGAACAGCTTCAATCGTTCATCATATAGACACCGGCAGCCATGCACCCCTGCGCCAGCGTCCATACCGGGTCTCTCAGGCTGAATGCCAGGTTATTGACGACCAGGTGACTGACCAGGCGACTGATTGCTTAGTCGTGGCGTCATACAGCACTCCCACAGTCCGTGGGCATCCCCGGTGGACGGCAGCATCCGATTCTGTGTTGATTATAGGCGCCTTAACAAGTTCACCCGCAAGGATGTTTATCCGCTATCCAGAATCGATGACGCCTATGCTGTTTGCAAGGGGCGGAGTTCTTTTCTTCGCTGCATCTTCGGTCGGGGTACTGGCAGGTACCTATGGACGAAGCCGACCTCCCCAAATCTGCGTTCGTAACTCCTGACGGCTTGTACGAGTTTAAGGTGATGCCATTTAGGCCTTTGTAATGCCCCCCGCCACCTTCGAGCGTCTTATGGACAACATATTTCGAGGTCTCAAGTGGCACACCTGCCTTTGCTATCTGGACGACGTCGTGGTTTTTTCAAAGGACTTCGATACTCATCTCCGGCGCCTCGCAAGTGTCCTGGAATGCCTCACGCAGGCTGGGCTGCAACTGAATTTGAAGAAGTGCCACTTCGCCGCCTGGAAGCTCACCATCTTAGGGCATGTTGTCAGCAAGGACGGCGTTCTACCCGACCCTGCAAAGCTCCGCGCCGAAACCGAGTTTGCCAAGCCATCGACACTCAAAGAGCTCCGGAGCTTTTAGGCCTATGCTCGTATTTTCGACGATTAGTTCGTGATTTCGCATCCCTAATGGCCCCTTTAACACGCCTATTTGCTGAGAAGCCAAGGTATCTCGGCATGGTCGCCCGCTGGCGATGACGCATTCGCGAAATTACGTCATCTACTGACATCGCCACCGATTCTGCGTCACTTTGACCCAACGCCCCTTCCGAAATCCACACGGACGCTAGTGCAGTCGGCCTTGGCGCTATTCTTGCTCAACGCAAGTCCGGCTTCGACGAGTACGCCGTTTCTTACGCAAGTCGCACTCTCACCAGAGCTGAAGAAAATTATTCGGTCACGGAGAATGAATGTCTAGCCATCGTTTGGGCAATCGCGAAATTTAGACCTTACGTGTATGGCCGCCCATTTGATGTCGTGACTCATCACCACGCCCTCTGCTGGTTGTTGTCCCTAAAAGACCCATCTGGTCGTCTAGCTCGTTGGGCATTACGTCTCCAAGACTACGACATCCGCGTTGTCTACAGGTCAGGGCGCAGACATTCAGATGCCGAGGCTCTTTCTCGCTGTCCGCTTCCCCATGACCGTGCAAATGCGTCTGTTTCCAGCTACGATTCTGCGTCCCTTACACACGCCGACATCCCATCTGAGCAGCGCCAGGACCCTTGGATAATCACTTTAATGGAGCTCCTATCCAAGTCATCACCGCGTACCGCCAATCGTTCGCTGCGGCGCACAGCTCGACATTTCACCATGCGCGATGGGCTCCTTTACCGACGCAACTACCTAGATGACGGTCGCAAGTGGTTGTTGGTGATTCCTCGCCATTTGCGTGCTGATATCTGCGCCTCCTTCCATGCAGACCCCCCAATGCGGCCACGCTTGTGTCATAAAGACGTATGCACGCCTCCGGCTGCGGTACTACTGGCGTGGAATGTACCGCTTCGTCCACCAATACGTGCGTTTATGCTCCAAGTGTCAATGCCGGAAGAGCCCACCGCGTATAGTCACTGGGGCGCTCCAGCCATTGCCTTGTCCCACCCGACCTTTTGATCGCATCAGCATTGATTTGTATGGCCCCCTTCCGTACACACCTGACGGGAACCGCTGGGTGATCGTCCCTATAGATCACCTGACACGGTATGCTGAGACTGCTGCGCTGCCAGAGGTCACATCACGTGAAGTCGGCTTATTCATACTTCACAAACTTGTTCTTCGCCACGGCGCGCCTCGCGAGCTACTCAGCGACCGTGGAGCACGTTCCTATCTGAAGCAGTGCAATCCCTCCTGCGTGAATGCAACGTTGTGCATCGAACGACCAGCGTGTATAATCCACAAACCAACGGCATGACTGAGCGCTTTAACCGCACAATAGGCGACATGCCGTCCATGTATGTCTCCACTGACCACACCAACTCGGACCGCATACTACCATTTGTTACGTACGCTTAAAATAGCGCCACTCAGTCTGCGACATGATTTTCTCCCTTCTTTCTTCTTTATGGCCGCGAAACCTCCTCATTTATGGATACCATTCTGCGGTATCGCCCGGACACTTCAGAGTCTACAACTCTATCTGAAGTCGCCACCTGTGCCGATGAATGCAGGCAGCTCGCATGTTCGTTAACCGCACAAGACCAAGCATGCCAGAAGGACCGCCATGACGCCAACCTGCCTCCCCAGTCATATACGCCTAAAACGATGGTATGGCTTCGCGTTCGCTCTTCTGCTCCAGGGCTTTCCACAAAACTACTGCCTAAGTACGAAAGCCCCTACCACGTCCTACGTCAAGCATCCCCGATCAACTATATTGTCGAGCCTGTTCAGTCATCCACAGACCGCCGCCGCCGTGGCCGTGAGACTGTTCACGTCGACCGACTGAAGCGGCACTACGACCCACCAGTCGTACCTGTACCTTAGGTCGCCAGGATGGCTCCTTTTCCGCGGAGGAGTGATTTGTAGGATAGACAGCAGTGCCAGCGAAAGACGAAGACGAAGACCGTTGGTTGTGCTCGCGCTTGCTCCGTTAAAGACCGCTGATCGCTTGACCTATGCTATTTCCTGAATAAACGCACCCCGGACTCAACGCTAAACGCGTACTATCAAAAGGAACAAATCGTCCGTTTAATGGGCTGTGCTTCCTGCCACCACTCACGTCGTTCGTTAGTCACCATGGCGAAAGCTGGTTCACAAACACTACACACGCAGCCACTACCGTAATTATAAACCACGATTGACAGGCGCATGCGAAACGCAATCAATTAAGCACATGGAAACGTTCAGCAGCGCACAAAGCGGAGTCAGCTGTTCGTTCAGCAGCCGGCGTGCGACTGTTGCCAGAATTGAAGCGGGGGTTTCGCTTGCTCTACCGGCTCCAGTCTTACGGAAGCTACACTACCGATCTAGAGAACTGTACTTTGCCGTAATGTCAATTGATAAAGAAGAATAATTAAGAAAAACATTTATTTATTGTGAAGAAATAGCTATTTGCTAACCACATTTACGATTATTCTGGTTATAAGACGCCTTTTTTGACCCACGCGTTTTACTCGAGTGAAGGGGGGCATTTCCAAGGGATCCCTTGGATAAGGAAATGTGGAGCATAGCTCAAGAAACGCAGCGGCCCCTTGAGTGAAGGAAGCCGCTTCGCCTTGACTATAAAATTTATAAGGCTTTTATTCTATAGCCTCAATTATTCTAAACTTCCGTGACAGTTTATAAGACCACTCAATTCTTGGCCAATCCCCCACAGTGGGTGTGAGCCACACTGATAGGTGAACAAGAACAAGAACAAGACTTGGCGATGTCGAGGAGAAACGTTGAGTGAAGGAGCGTTTGTGAATACGGGGGTTAAAGGCGAAAATAGGGCACAGTACGAAACAGGGAGAAAAGAAGAGAACGACGACACAGCCGACGACAACACACACTCGCAACTATAGTTGCGAGTGTGCGTCGCATCTATGTGAGTTACGATTGTGCCTCGTAACACTCGCAACTGTGTGAGTCGCGAGTGTACCTCGCAACACTCGCAACTCTAGTGGCGAGTTAGCGCCTGTGTTGTCATGTTCTTTTGCCCCTGTTTTGTACTCTGCCCCATTTTCGCAGGCAAGATGAATATTTAGTAAATAGCCTGAACGGATATTTTGATTTAAGACGTAATTTCAAAAACCCTATATGCTCACCCTCGGTGTGAAAGTGAGCGCAGGAGCCAACACTTCTACGTACGTCAAGTACGTAGAGAACGTCATTGATGCCCGTAACTATATAGCTTATTTGTGTAAACTTCAATGTCAGGAACACATGTTGTCATGCAGGCGCATTTTATTGCGCTACCAAACATTCAATTGTACATTCACAGAAAGTGTTCACTTTCTACATTAGTTTTGCAGCGCGAGTACCACGCATGCATATGGTACTGTTTTATTCCTATTCTACAAGCTTAGTTTAGTATCCCGGCGGTTGCGGCACTCCTTTGTCTAGCGCAGGGGAAAATTTTAACACGGGGAAGCAAATCCGATTAGGTTTATTAATTAATTTTGTGGGAAGACGTGAGGCGTTTGCTTTCCCACATATTTTATTTATCCTTGCTCCAACATGGACGACCACAGACGCTGTCGTTCTTGCAGGCGTCTTCTGCTCTTGAACTCTGCTCGAACGTGTGGAGCAGCTGAGGCGCAACTTCGTCGCCTTCTCTGAGACGCTGACGGCTCGCCATCAAGGAGGTTTTTTTAAAAAATTGCAGGAGTGGGAATGATTGCCCTGGACTGAAGACATACCCACCAAAAGATGGCGGCTTCGGCCGCCATCTTAGTAGGGGCATGATGAACTGTCGGTGTTCAGCGAAGGCCAAGGAGCGTTTTCCTCGCACGCCACACGAGTTTACTGTGGACAACTCTTTTGGGTCAGATACTGCTGGCATCGATGTCTTTTGTGTTAATAGTTTGCTTCACTGAGCGTCATATTATTGGCAAATTTTATTGGAGATTAAGTCGTGAATACGCGTCTCGATGTGTAATTTTGTCGAAAGCAGTGTTTTCTCGGTTACATAACAGCGCGAACATAGAAAAGAAAGATTCGAGAAAAGAAATTTGGAGGGAGCAGAAAGGTCGGGCACTGAACTTCAACTGTTTATCTAAAAGAACAAGCCCCCAGATTAGGACTATATGCGCATGCGTGCACCAATATCGGCAGAAAGTGGGAACATTCGCATATCATTCGCATATTCGATAGCTAGAGAGAAAGAGGAACAAGTGCGGTCGAAATGAACCTTCAAAACCCGCCCCCCACTCTACCGCTATCGGTTTTATTCACTAACATCAGAAGCCTTCTGCCCAAATGCGACCAGGTTTCAGCTTTCCTTGATGACAGCTGTTCAAATGTCGTAGCACTTACAGAGACTTGGTTGTGCCCTAATATCAGGGACAATGAATCACTGTTCGATAAGGACTACACCATTTATAGGCGTGACCGCACACAAAAGAGAGGCGGAGGGGTACTGCTGGCCATTAAGAACGACATCGCATCTTTTATCATTGATACGATCTCTGATCTGGAAATAATATGGGCAGCATGTAGGGCGCACACCGACAACATACTAATAGGCGTTTGTTATCGTCCACCCGATGCTAGTCCACTATTCCTAGATGAATTGCGAAACAGCATCTCTGCCGCAATCAAGGGATGTCCTACGAATCACGTGTTCCTTTTCGGTGACTTTAACTTACCCAACATCGACTGGCCCACTTTATCATCGTCCTGCCAAAATTCAACTGATTTCGTTAACCTTTTTGTTGGATTTAAACTTTTCACAAGTGGTAAATAAACCCACACGTGGGACTAATATTCTAGATTTGGTGCTAACCACAGCTCCTGATACGATAGGCACAATCGAATACTGCGATGGTTTTAGTGACCACAACCTTCTAGAAATCACCATCCACAAACCGGTACCAAACATAGGTTCCATGGCTACCAAGTTCATTCGTAACTACAATAAAGCGGACTACAGAGGCATGAACAGGGAATTAGCGGTTTTCTTCCATCATTCTTTTGTACAATCTTTCTCTCTGCAGTCTGTGGATGAAAATTGGCTCACAATTAAGAACAAGATGTCAGAATTAGTGGACAGGTATGTGCCTCTTATCTCTATTGCTCACGATAACAAAAATCCCTGGTTCAGTTCATCACTGCGCAAACTGCGAAATAAAAAGAAGCGGTTCTACACAGCAGCCAAGCATTCACCCAGCGCGTCTTCCTGGGAAAGGTATAAGACATGCCTGAAAGAATATTCAGCAGCTATAAGTTCCGCCAAAGACAAGTATTATTCACATGACCTACCCTCCCTCTTGCACTCAAACCCACGAAAGTTCTGGCAAACCATATCCCCTGGAAATGAATCGCGACAAATCTGTCTTTTCAATGACGACAACACACCTCTAACGGATGAGCAGTGCTCATATGAGTTCAACAAATTTTTCTCGTCGGTATTTACTAAAGATCACCTAAGCGTGCCTTACGTTCCAGATTTAGGTTACCCATATATGACACCAATAACGGTCACTGCTGATGGCATTGCGTGTCTCATAAATAACCTTAAACTATCAACATCGGCAGGTGTAGATAATCTAAACGCTAAGATATTGAAAAATACCCTACCTCTTTCTAGTGAAATACTGTGCAGAATATTTAATCAATCATTGTCGACTGGACAACTACCTAAAGAATGGAAGGTTGCCAGGGTTATTCCAGTATTCAAAGCCGGAAACAAAAATCAACCAGACAACTACCGCCACATTTCCCTAACATGCATTTCCTGTAAAATGCTAGAGCATATAATTGCATCGCATATTTACTGCCACCTGGAGACTAATAATTTCTTTTTCGTTAATCAACATGGCTTTCGTAAAAATCTGTCGTGTGATACGCAGTTGCTCGAACTTACTACTGAATTGCACTTTAACATGGACAACAATTTACAAACCGATACCATTTTTCTCGACTTCTTCAAAGCTTTTGACCGGGTGGCCCATTGCCGATTGTTTTCCAAATTAAATTCCATCGGACTGGACTCTGCTAGCTTATCTTGGATTAGAAATTTCTTATCATTCCGCCAACAATTCACCGTGATTAATAATTGTGCTTCTCCCCTAGCTGATGTAACATCCGGAGTCCCTCAAGGTAATGTTCTAGGCCCTTTACTCTTCCTTATTTACATTAATGACCTGCCCAATAATATTTCCTCAAGTATTAGACTATTCGCTGACGACTGTATCATCTATAGAAAAATAACATCTCCTGATGATCACCACATCCTGCAAAATGACATTAAGCTTATAAATATGTGGTGTAAAAAATGGCTGATGGTACTGAACTCAGGAAAATGTAAACTCACTTCTTTCACTCGCAAACAATCGAACTCTGATTTCCCCTACGTTATTAACAACTCTGTCATATCTCGTGTTCAGTCATTCAAGTACCTAGGGATAAACCTAACTCACAATCTTTCATGGCGCCCCCCACATTACTGCTATCTGTGCTAAAGCATCACAAACACTTGGGTACACTCGCCGTAATCTGCGTAAATCGCCACCTAACATTCGCAAGTTAGCGTACCTAACCTTCATTCGCCCGCAGTTTGAATTCGCGTCTTCTATTTGGTCCCCTCATCAAGACTACTTAATTACTAACTTAGAGCTTGTTCAGAACCGTGCCGCCCGTTTTATTACCGGAATTTACAAACGCAAATCCAGTATTACGAAAATAAAACTCGAACATTCGCTGCACCCCTCTTCAGGTTCGCCGGTGCGTTTCCCTTTTGTGCCTGCTTCACGGATATGTTCAAACCACCCGGCCACATTCCCTCCCTTTGAAAAACCCCACTGCGCATGTCTAGGCGGCTCCATAATCAGGGCAGTTTTGAGCGCATCTTCGGCAAGACAAGGGCGTTTAGTTGTTCTGCGCTGCCACATGCCATTCAACTTTGGAACGATCTCCCTGGCGATATCACTTCGATCACTAATCGCAAAGCCTTCCACGACCGCCTACTCGAACATTTCATGCTTACGTAGTTATTTCTCATTTATTCTTTCCAGATGTGTTACCTCGTATGTTTTATATTGTGTAACGTTGTATTATATCACATCGTAGTATTGTAAACGTTGCCAAAATTTGCTTCATTTTTCAATCACTGACTGTCCATGTTAATTAAGCTCGTTCGCTTCGCGCATGCTCTTCCTTGTCTAGTTTTTCTACCTGGGTGTTATATTTTCCTTTTCTGGCACTCGTTTACATCACAGTGCACTTTCCAGATTGTATAGTTTAT
>JALIZH010026399.1:0-14807 GCA_030522465.1 Rhipicephalus appendiculatus
CAACATAACATGGTGATCCTTGCATCGCCAACCGCCACCGCTGGGTGACCCCCCACCGCTTCCGCCACCGCTGGGTGATGCGAACGCTGCGGCGGGCTATGAAAAAGCCTTAGAAGCCCCTCACCAAGTCTGACCATTTTGAGCTGACGAGTGCAATGCATAAACTGGACGTGCACGATCACGTCTGCCAAAATTTTGAGCGCTACGCGCCGCGGAAATGGGTCAAATTTCAAGCTGAACGCCACTTGCCCTTCGTCTCGCTGGCATGGGCCCAAAGAAGGAGGGGATGACGGACGAGAAGGAATGGCCCCACGTAGGTGTAAGTGCTTTGACGTCACTCCCCTTACACAGTAGCATGTGGCACTGCGATAAATGTTTGACGCGACATGCGTATTTTGCGTAAATTGTTGCTTGAATAAATGAATTAAATTTGAGAGAAATAATTAGGCACTCAAACGGAATCTGTGCGTGTTTTTCTTTCTTTACTGCGATTCACAGCAAGATGAGGGACTAATCTGCCTCCACTTTGCATGCGGTCGCGTTCTTGCGGTTTGTGCATCAAGCAGGCGAAAGCCCTGACAAGGAAAGTAATTTTGTAGTGGGTTCGAGCACTCATTAGGCTCATTCATTCTCCCGCGTCTAACTATGCGGCACTGGCTCGTGATACCGTTACTCTCGTGCCCGTAACCACACAGAACACCGGCATTAAACGAAAACACCGCTCCCGTGCTCATGGGGCTCGGCCTTGCTCGGGCACATCATGCGCACGTGACTTCGCGGGCGCATGACGTGTTCATGCGTGTTCATACGTATTCGTCATCTGATCCTCCCGCTCGGACGCCGAAGAGGGTAGAGAAGGGCAGAGAAGGCTTGCGAAGGCTTCGCCGGGCGAGTGACAAGGGTTCCGAGCTCGCCTCCTCGCGTAATGCTTTCGTGCAACTTCAAAATATTGGTTTTCTCAGCCCGTAATGAACCGATAGAAAAAATTCGTGTGGCATAATGCTCTTCATCGGTCGCACAACTTTCAGCGTCTTACTGAAATTTGTTATGTGACTTAGGGAGGGGCCCTTTAAGAATCCGCTAGAGCGTTCCACACACGAGGTGTCGCTAGGGAGCCTTCATGTGCGCGCCTCCGTGCCTCCGCGCGCGCACATGAAGGCTCCCTTGGTGTCGCTTCGACCAACGCAAGTCTTCTCGCAAGCCTCGTGCGTCAACCCACTGTCTCGCGCCCATGCGCGAGAGGCATGCGTTGCGCTGTTGAGAAGCGTGAGCAGGCACGAGGCATTGCACACGCTAGCACAGGGCCTTGCTGGCTCTCGTGGTGGAGAACGACTCTGGGCAGTCTGTCTGATTCTCTTTCGTCGTCGTTCACACTATCGTTTACGCCGACAACGGCGGCGCCACTCAAAGCAGGAACGGGCGCCTAAGATTTGTGCTCTAAAAGAGTCGGACACTTGTCATGGAGGTAGTCGATTTCCTTGAATAACAACTCAACTGATGGAGTGCTCATATTCAACATGCAATATCACCAACTAGCCCAGTTGCAAATCATTCTAGCGTTAAAGCGGGATTAGGTGAGTTCCGCAACATTCCGGAATCGCTTAATTTTGTGTAGCACTCGTTGCACGTAACACGGACAGCACTGATGGCCGAAGTGCGAGGTACGACGTCTATTCGTGTTCAGGTAACCGACTTGGCGCTTTTCTTATTGAAGCCATGATCGAGTGGAAAGGTATAGACATCACGCATGCAGTACGGACATTGATACAATCCAGCGATCTAAAATAAATTTTGCGCAGTATGACAAAATTTTGTATTGATAGCAAGACTCGGATATTTCGTGCTTGTGGGCTTTATTAGTGCGTCTCCTGATTAGTTTTCGAGAGAAATTATTCAATTTAGACATTTTCATGGACACCAGCCATTGCCGCACCATCATCATAAGCGGCTCCCGCCAATCTTCGATCGGTGCCACTTATGAAAATGAATTTTATTTTCCTGAACAATATTTATTGTAATTTTCTTTCCACTGAATGACCACGAACGCCTTCATTATTTTTTTGTGTGGTCATGCATCTTAGTGTGCCATAAAATGCCCCACCAGAATATTTACTGCTTCTTCATTGTGTAAACATTCCATCTCGGTATTTCAGTGTGTTGGTGTCTTCCGTGCACAGCTGAAAGCTCCGTTATCGCTGTTTCATTATTGCTGAGCTGCGTTCTTAAATACTGGCTGCAAAAATTGAAAGAGAACACGTTCATAGAGAACACAGTATACTCTTGAAAGTTCTGGCGTTGCACTCTCAAGCTTCTTGAAACATTAGCTGAAAAACTTCGAAAGCAACGCCTTCCACATGTTTTCGTTACATTTATAAAGATATAGTCTCCAGAGGCACGTATTCAGTGACACTCGCGAAAATCTTGTCATGGAGTATTGTGATAAGAAAATGCATATCGCCAGTTTTTCGTTTCTTTTTTGAATCCTCAAAAAAGTGTTTCCGAGTGAATGTATTTCCTGGGGGAATGTATTGCGTTCCCACTTGGTAAAAGCACCAGCAGATTTTTTTGTAGAGCGCCATTTTTAACGGTTGCTTCACGTGCAGTGCTCTTCTGCTCTTCATGCCAAGCTCATTTTGTGTTTTTTTTTTCGATGAACCAATCCTGCATCTGATATTCACACGAAGTCTGGGTACACCGGGAGCGAGTAAATAAAAAAAACCGAGCGACATACAAAGACACTAGCACAAGAACAAAAAAATAAAAATAAAAATAGAAAGACAATAGCACAAGAACTGTTTAAATGCAAAGAGAACCTTTTGGCTGGCTTTGTCGGAATACAGTACAGTGGCTACAGCGACATCGGCTTAGATTATCGCATCGGCATGTTCTGTTTGAATTGGGTCATTCCAAGTGAAACGTCCCACCCCAAAATTCCACCACCGGTGATTCTAATGAAAAAAAAAATGGACTTGAAAGGTTATTGTATGAGAGTAATTTAAGTGAATTATTTTCAGTGAAAAAAAAATTGGGGGTCGCGTTACCGCCCTTTGAATATTCCGGCGAGGAGGAAAAGTTAGGTGGGAATAAATTATGCGTATTTAACCGTGATACTGGTTGCAAAGGCACATTCTGTTTTGAAGCATTCTATTGTAATGGTTTTTTTCACGTGACGTCATAAGTAACACCATTTATTAATTTTCTGGCTTAAATAGGCCTAGCAAAGAAGCAAGAAAAACACGCATATTCAGGCAATTTTTGTCAAAACAGCGGCAACGTTTTAGTCGCAAAAACTTTTTGGTTCTTTCACCAGTCGACATAGTATCTGCTAAAAATATTCTCAGCCTATGTAAACAAATGTTTATTGAGAAAAATGCGTACGAAGTTGACAAAAAATGACTTTTTCGGGAATTTCAGTCGTATATTAAGCATCAAGGCCGCTGCAATAAAAATATATGAGAGGGTTCACTCTATGCTCCAACGTCTTCTCTTGTGATGTGGAAATATTTGTTACTGTAAATTTTGTTTAGAGCGAAAAAATAGTTTTGAATGTCCACAACCAATGTCACTGGTCAGCGTTGGCAAACCGAAGCGTTTTCCGCCATTTCAGTTAAGTTACTGCGACCGATTTTTTGTTATTTCGGTAGTTTATATTGTTTTGGACCTTGTTAGATTATTTTCATTGGATTTGAGCATTGCTAGCCTTGTTTTAGGCCTTTATTGACTGCTTCGTCACCAGGCGACGTGGGACAGTGGATGGACGAGAAGCCGGGTTTCTAAGTGGCTGTACAAAAAGAACTTCTTGAACATTTACTACCACGAGGAGGACCACAACCACAAGCAGAGCGGAACGTTGCCATTTCACACGGCAAAAGCTCATGCCACTGTGTCGGCGGCCCACTTAAACGTCTGGCAGCAATAGCAAGTCTGCAGAGGCCCTATCATGCAAAAGTCGCCCTTAAGGGCGACGTTTGCTGTTTTCCTGTCAAACTAAATGGCCGACATTTGCGGCAGTCACGAATTCACGAATTTCGCTGGCCGTGTGGAAGAGAATTCCCAGGATGTAGATGTCTCAATACCAACTTCCTTTGGACACTTCACGGCCGCAGTGATCTCCGAGGGTCACCACATTGACGGCCTCTCTTTCCTCTCACCTGACACTACTCATGCTGAAGAGGTCGCCATCGCTTTGGCCGCCTCTCACCGCACAGCAAGGGTCATCATCACGGCTCGCTCTTTGCCTGTCCCCGATACCTGCATGGTACCATAGCCCCTCTGGCCGCCCACATTCTCCAGGCGGCCTCATGGCACTTTCAACCTCACTCCATCCGCATACTCTAATCGCTTGGCCGCGCTGGTCTCCCCGGTAAGGAAGCGGCTCGTGCGTTTGCTTGCGTCTCTCTTCCGAGCCGTTACCGCCTCCGACCACACGGCTCCTCCAGGAACCTGAGCTCTTACGCAGCACCGCGAAATCCTCGATCATTATAGAACCTCGCGCCGTCCTTACCCAGACCCTATGCGCCTTGTCAACGAAGGCGTTTTGGGCGCCGCCATCGTCCTCTGTGGGCTGTTGTTAACATGCGTGACCCCTAAAAATGCATTGCCGAGGCCGTGACGTCGGCTATTGTACTCCCGTGCAACAGCCCAGAGAGAAGGGAATCCTCCTCTCCGTTAAAAAGGCCTTGTTTGGAGCAAACCTCTCTAAAGCGGACGAGCGACTTCTGAGGCGCTTGCACACGAACACATTCTCGTGTCCTGCGGCCGCCCTGCATTTCATGCCGAGTATATGAGGCTACTGTGTGCATTGTAGAGTGCTGGCCGACACAACTACTTCATGATTGCAGTATACCCTGCCATACCTCTTCCTTTTTCATCCCCCTTCCCCGTACCCACAAGGGAGGCTTGGGAGGAGTTCCTGCTCGGCTGCTCTACCCGGGACGCTCAGCGCTCCTTGGTGGCCCGCGCTGAGCGGCGATGATCTCCAGTCGACTTCCGGAACAGGGAGACCACCCAAGTGCATTTGTAGTGAAACTCTGTACTTTACCAAATCAATATTTTTCCACGACCACCACCACCCCTCAGGATAAAGCATATCGCTATGCGCTGCCGTTACGCCTAGTTCTCAGGGATAGGCAGAATCCCGTAGACGCGTATAACGACGCGGAATCCCCGTCGCGGTACCGCTTTTCCAAGCGAGTGGTGCTTCGCCTGTTGGAAATGCTGCCGCTGGTTCCAAAGGCCAACGAACGCGCTCACCCCGTTCCGCAACTGCATGTTGATGACATGCGTGAGATATATTTGAGAGGTGGGCTTTCACTTCCTCCATAAAAGAGTTTTAATGAGGCGTCCGCAGCAGCTCAGCTTACTCAGCCTTTCATTAGGAATAGCTGGCGGCGCGTGTCCGTATAGCTGATGCGGGGGCTAAACTACATCTATTGGCGTCCTGCGTCTGCAGAACAGCTGCGGACGTCCGAATAAACTGTGTAACGGAGCAAGTCAAAGACGCCAACCTGTTCATTTTTTATTTATTATTGTTGGTTCTTTTGGAATCGCAACACTGCCCTTATTAAGAAAATAGTCACAGTTTGGCCACAAGGGCGAAGCAATGAATGCGAATGAAAGAAATTGAAATGTCACGCGAAGAACGACCAGCAGCTCAATGCTTGTAGCACACCGCTGAAGCACAAAGATGGACGTTCGACAAGAACGCGCAGACATACACAGGACAAGCGTGAACTAACAACTGTCACAGCTGTTACGTCTTTGTGTTTGAGCAACCCGCTGCAAGTGTCGACATGCGGAACCGACGCTCTTAGATATTTCTTTTAGTTTTGAACTGCGGTGCGTGGAGTGGCCCTCTGCGTTTTCTGCCACGTGGTGGCGTCGGACCCAAGGTGTTCCTGGCGTTCTTTTTAGGGGCGAAGCACCTTAAGACCGCACAATGTCCGTCCGTAAACCGCCGTCGTCTATAGCAGATGTAGCGCAAGGGCATGTGAACAAACCGAAACATCTGTGCCCGACAAAACGGTTATTAAAATGCTATTAACCAGAACACACAAAATAAAAGGCCACAACACCTTAAAAACGCCGACATTTAATCACCCATCAAGCAAATCATATGACAGAACAAAAGGTTCACAAGAACAAAATAAAAGGCTGCTAACCACAACAAAATAGAAGGCCACAACACCATAAAAGTGGCAACGCCAACAAATGTGAACAAACGGAAACACCTGTGAACAACAAAAAAGGTTATAAAAAGGCCTGAACAAACAAAATAAATGTGAACAACACCGTAAAAATACCGACATTTAACCGCCCATCAATCAAAGCATATGACAGAACAAAACGTTTACATGAACAAAATAAAACGCTGTTAAGCAGAACAACATACAAGTGCAGTAGAAAACAGCGCTACAAGACGGGACGAAGAAAGGACACAAACCAACAGCGCCGTGGTTTGTGTCCTTTCTTCGTCCCGTCTTGTAGCGCTGTTTTCTACTGCAAATCATGAACCAACCAACCCAAATGCGTACTCTACTGCAACATAGAAGGCCACGATTGTCGATCCGATGCGCCCTGCTTCGCCCCATCGTCAGCAGTCACTTCGCGGATATGCGTAGATTTTTTTTCTTTCCACATCACGAGGAGGTACAGAAAGGGTCCACTTTTTCGTGCGTGTCTCAGGGTAGTTTTCAAATTGAAAGAAAATGTAGAAGCGTTGCGTGATAGAAAACACGCTCAAGCTCCTCCGAGATCTGCGTACCACCAGCGGTAAATGGTGTATATAAATAGCTTGCCGTTAATATGCCGGCGTAAGCAAGGCGCGTGGTATAGTTGCTTAAGGTGGCACGCTGTGAAAGGGTCGCTGGTTCGAGTCCCCGGTTGGGTGCTACGGAATTTTTTCTTCTGATTTATTTTTTTGTTGTGCCTGTTGTATGTATGTAGGGTAAGGCGGGGCAAAATGAGACGCGGGGCAAAACGCGACATATTGACTTTGCCGACCTATATAGCTAATACAAGAAAGTACTTTTCTTTGTTTCTCTACTTCAGCGATAGCTGCTGTTAGTTGTCCACCTTTTTATGTGCAAAAGTTGATATCGCTCACAGCGTTCACGCGGGAAAAATTACGCGGCTGATGTCAGTGTGTTCGTGACCCGCCAAAAAAGGGGCGTAATTCTGCTCAGCCAAGTTTTGGATCCGTACATGAAGCTACTCCTGCGTCAGCACAACAACGTAATGATTTATTTTGTTACTTTAGACTGCTAGCTACATACCACCAAAAGTTTAGTTCATTTGGAGCCCGGGGGAAAAAGCGGAATTTTTTTTTTTTGAATTCGGGCATGTGAGAGGGGCAAAACGCGACAAAAAAGCATCGAATTGCCTTAGAGAGTGTCTTATTAATTGATCTATTTACTTACACTCATTATATATTATATTTCTTAGTTTAGGACGGTTTGGACGTACAAGAGAATATGATATAGAGCTTCCTGGGAGGAAAACGACATAAAAAAGCACTGATTGCTGTTCACAACAGGACTCCCTCCATTCGCGTTGCATTGAGGTTGTTCCGCGTTCCCAAGGATGCTCTCATGAGGCGCATGAAAAAAATTGCCAAAATCTCCAAGTCAAGTTGTTCACTAATACCGAAATTAAAAAAAAAACAAGTGCTAGAAAATCCGAATCTAGCACAGTTTTAAATTCATTGCCTCACAAAGCCCGGCTGACGAAGTTAAAAGCCACGAAACGCCTGAGCAGTTCCGGATCAAAACAGCAAAAAAGAGGCGAAGAAGATACGTCATACCATATCTAGCCTCCAGTCGTTGAATAATCCATTGAGGTGCAAGCGTTCAACAAAAGACAACATTAGCACAAAGAAAGACGGGTGGTGTTTGATCTGCAAGGAGTTTGCGAGCAACACTGCGCCGGGTTCTGTCTGGATTCAATGCGTGGAGTGGAAGGGCTGGGCTGCTTAAGGACCCACGGAGTGAATTTCAGTACCTTCTACTGCAAAAACTGAAGCGATGATTTTTTTCACACTGTCTCGCTTTGCCCCACGCAGCGTCTCGTTTTGCCCCGCACGTTGGGGAAAAATGAGACATCTGGAGCATTTATTATTTATTTTTTAAATAAACCTTTGAATGGTGGCAACATGGTCATATTTATGGAGCACATACATTGTACCCAAAAGAAAGTTGCTGCATTGATGTTTAATCGTAACGAGTGAAATAAAAATAAATATTCACTATTTTCAAATTTTTGTCGCATTTTGCTCCACCCTATCCTACATACATATACATATCCGGGACATGATGGTGACGGCAAAAATTCGCTGAGAGTGTCCATATAATTGATATCGTAGTAAAAGCGATCGCACAGGGGCGCTCTGAAACTAAAAAAAGTTTGAGAAATACATCAAACGCTGAAAAGCAGAAAAAGATTCCCATGAACTATATGTACGTAAGGTGACGAAAAAACCATTCGTATTGCACGCAATACGGCAGCGCAGTAACATACACACTTGTAGACAAAATTACAGATAGTTGTCCCGGGCACTTTATAGCGGCGGCCGCGGCGCGGCAGTTGCTTGTCGTGGCCAGCCGAAAGCTGAAAAAAAAAGACAAAAGCCAGAAATATTTCCTTCCTGTCTCACGAATTACGTACCATGATAAAGAGTAGAACATTTGCGGCCGGTGTTCCGCGAAAGTTAATCGTTTATTTGTGCTTCATTTAATGAAACAAGCATGAAAACCTGCATATTTATTTATTTATTTATTTATTTATTTATTTGCTCGATTACCCTAAGGGCCCAAAAAGGGCATTACATAGTGGGGGATACAAGTGTGAACACTGAAAGGGGGTGAACATTTATATGCGGAAATCATCACGGAAACCAAAAATAATTTAAACGGTGTATCTTTAGAGTTATAAAATTTCTCGTATTATCATCCTCGTGAAGTAATCAACAGAGCTACATTAGAAACGTTCTTCTAAGGGATAAAACACAATCCAGAGGAAGCAATAAGAAGGTCTGAAGAAGCAAAGCACAACTGTAATGATGGTGTTGCATTATACAATTTTAAGGTAGAAGATAGGTTTTGACAAAATATACATATACTTTTAGGATACGGAGTATTTCCTTCCAAAAACCTTATTAGGGCAGCTTGGAATTGCGATTATTCTGTAAGCGACACAACAGATCAGGGTGAAGAGTTCCATTGTGCAATCGATGAACTTGTATAAAAGTTGTGTGGAGCAAATATAGGTGCTATTTTGTGGACGTGGTCTCGCCGAGGTGATAGATTTCGAGCGGGCAGAAGGTTAGCTGGAGCAAATGGGGTGCTTCCATGGTGAACAATATGAAGAAACGACGCCCGCGCAAATTTTTTGCGCAGGTCAAGACTAAGAAGATTTAGTGATTTCTGCAAAGAGGATACATTTTCGTAACGAGAGTATGAAGACAAGACGAGCCGGGATACTTTATTTTAAACTGATTCCAGTAAGTTAGACAAGTGACTATGATGTGGGTGCCAAATGATGGTGGCATATTGGAAAGAAGACTTAAATAAGGGAGTTCTATGCACGAAGTCTTGTATCACTATTTGCAAGATGTAAATCTTTTAAAGTAGCAAAATTTTACCATGCTTTAGAAGTGACGTACATGTTCAGTGTGCGCGTTCTAGCTTAAGTTCGATGTAAAAAAGACACCGAGGCATTTAATTGAAAATACTCAGCCGATGTTCGCACCGCGTATTTTATGTGTTAGTGTTCGGGTGAACAGTTGCAGAGAATTGCTGTGTTTAGTCTTTCAAATATTGATTTCGATTTTTCATATATTACACCATTCTCTTAGCCTATATAAGTCGGTCTGCATTGAACTGACGTCATCGAGGCCGGTTATGGCTTTATAAACGACGCAATCGTCTGCACAAAGGCGTATTTGTGATTTGAGATTAGTAGCAATGTCATTTATGTATATACTTTAGAAAAAGTAATGGGCCATGGACGGAGCCTTGGGGAACACCCGAGATGATGTCTGCACGGATATAAAAAAGTTGTGAGCTTATCACCTGAACCATGTTAGTAAGGACCTCCTAAATCCATCGTGTCGAGTTGTAGTGAAGTCCTAGGTTTCTAATTTTAAGTTTCAGGCGATTGAGGGGCAACCAGTCAAGTGCTTTAGAAAAGTTGATGGAGATGGCGTCTATGTAAAGTTGATTGTTCATAATAATCAAAATATCTGTGACGATTTCATACACTTGAGTTTGACGTCAGCGATTTTGACGGAATCCATGTTGGTTATTGAGTTGTTCTGGTTGAGGTAAGTCATAATGTGAGTATACAAAATATGCTCAAGTAATTTGAAACAGATCGATGTTGGTGAAATTGGTCTGTAATTGCTAGGGTGCGCAGTGTCACCTGAGTTGAAAACAGGGATAACTACGTACAAGAAATCACGACCAGCGGGGATACCCATAATTTTCAAGTTAACGGACCCTGGCGCCTCATTATGGAAAGTGAATCCGAACACACTGGCCAGTGAAGTGGTAACCGCTGCTAATGAGAAAGTGCAGTCGTTCCGTGTCAACAGAGATGACAACTTCTCCGTAAGTGTCTCTACAGTTGCTGCATCATCTAGACTCCTTGAGTTAACGCATGTTGCTGGTCTTGAAGTAGCACCGTATGTACCGCAGTCGTATGTGAAGAACCTAGGAAAAATTAGACAAGTGCCTATACAATACAGTGAAGATCAACTGCTTGAATATTTAAGAGACAGTGATGTAATCTCAGTCAAGAGACAAACTAAATGGCTCCGTCGTGAAGACGGTTCAGCAGAGCCACACTTACTCGGCAGTGTCATTCTTGAGTGCTCACCCGACAAGCCATTGCCACCTCGCATTCTGCTAGGATTCACGAGTCATCCAGTAGAAGAGTACCTACAGCCCGCTACACGATGTTACAACTGTCAACGATAGGGCCATGTCGCCAAATCGTGTTATGGACAACTTCGATGCAAAATCTGTGCCGGAGCATATGATTACAAAGACTGTACATCGAGGAATCATCCAAAATGTGCGAACTGCAATGGAGATCACGTAGCGTCATATGCTGGTTGTCCGAAACATCAGGCGGCTTCTCGACTTAAGCGACAAGAAATTCTGCTTGGAAGAACTCCGAAGAAGGGAGCACCTTTTCCGAATCCTGAAACGGTATACCCACTCCCCGTTACTTAAACATCACAGAAGAGTACATCGTTATCATATGCGATGGTAGCCAAACGTGCTTCAGCTCCGAAAAGCAAAAGTGGAGCCAAAGTGGACCATAGAGTACAATTACCAAGTGCTCAAAGGCTGACAAGCGACAACAGGACAGCGAAAGCTTCAGCAACTCAGGATTACCATGAGTCTGCATCTTTCTCATCTTCAAAGCCAAGTACACAAGAATCACGTGCACCGAAAACAAGCGATGTCGATATGGTTATGTCGATGCTCTTCATTGCTTTGAAAGCACTTCTGCGAGAATTTTCTCAGGCCAATAGCCTTCCAGAGGTGAGCGCCGTTCTTTCATTAGAGGCTCTAGTGGTACAACAAAAAATTGTCGTATAGCACAATGGCTCTTCAAATGGACAACTGTTTCCGCAACACTGCTGTGTTTCAGTGGAATGCTAATGGCCTCAGGTCTAAAAGCGCGGACTTTAGGAAGCTGGTTGCACAATACAGCTTCCCCGTTTTGTGTTTAAATGAAACCAATGTAGGCCCTGACTTTAGAATTTCTAATTATGTGACATATGCATCAACGAGAAATTCAGGCTTGAGTAGGGCATTGTTATGTGTGCGACGCGACATACCTTCTTGTCTGTTATACTCATCAGACTCGGACGTGCCAGAATTTGTAGGCTGCAAAATTCAATTTAGAAAACTTATCGTAAAAGTAATTTGTGTTTATATGCAACCATCGACACGTATCACTGAGTCCTCCCTTCTTCACTTTTTGGCTAAAGCGCAGGGACCAGTGCTCATCTGTGGAGATTTTAATGCCCACAATACCACGTGGGGCAGTACTCACACTGATTCCCGTGAGATCACTTGAAAAATGCAATTGATAGATGTGGTCTTGTTATACTGAATGATGGATCAGTAACGTTTTTAAGGGTATGCCAGCTGTCTAGACTTGGCTATAGCCTCTCCTGACATTGCACGAGATATGAGCTGGTGTACAGACCTCGAAACACGAGGGAGTGATCATTATCTAGTTCTCATGCAACACCCACGAATGCAAGTGCCAACAAAAACATTCACCACAAAACTAACAAACTGGAAACTATTTCGTGAATGCACTGGACGAGACTTGGAAGGAGTTGATGGATTGGATACATTTATGTCCCTGCATTCGAAACAGTTACTCCCGTGCGACAAGGTTTACAGCCGTCCCAGAGGGCCACTCCAGTGTAGATGCAGACTATGAACGCCTTCGAGCAATTAGACGACGAGCAGAACGTCGATATCGCCGCTCTGGAAGGCTGGAAGATTACAAGGAGAGTCAGGCCACACACGTCAAATCTAACCGGCACATGCAAAAAGTTGGGTCAGAAAAAATGGCGCGATTTCTGCCCCTTACTGACCCCCATTTACCCCGCTTCCGAAAATATGGCAAATAGTCACTGCTCTAAGCCATCCAGTATCTCAGCGAAGCCCGTTCCAGAGCATTGCCCATATATCTTGGATTATCCGAACGAGCTGTGCTAATGAGTTTTGTTCAATTCTGACTGGAATCGGACACCTTATTCACAACACTGCTACACTGCCTAATTCTGTAGAGAAGCAAATCCAAGATGCTTGCGAATTACCCCATGCTCAACTGGATAGCACGTATTCTCTACTAGAGCTACGTACTGCTTTATCACTATCCCGTGTAAGCACAGCAACTGGTTCAGACAACGTGTCGTACAGCGTTCTGAAAAAATCTAGGCCCAAACGGCACGGCAATTCTTCTAGGGATATATAACAACATGTGGACGAACGCGTATGTTCCATGGTGTTGGAAAATTGCAAAAGTTGTACCACTGCTAAAGCCCGGTAAATCACCGCTATCCCTAGACTCATTTCGCCCAGTCAGGCTCACTAGCTGCGTATCTAAAGTCATGGAAAAAAATGATTGACATAAGGTTGCAGTGGTGGATTGAAGCTAAAAACACTCTTCCAGAACAGATGGCTGGCTTCAGGCGACAGCGATGCACTATGGACTGTGTATTTGACCTGGTTACATTTGTGGAACATGAGACGAACTGTGGGAACATCGCTGTTGCGGCGTTCGTAGATATAAAAAAAGGCGTTCGGCTCTGTCAGTCATCTATCTGTACTGTACGGGCTTACCTCACTAGGGGTCCACGGCCGTATTCTTAAATGGATCGCCAACTTCCTACATGACAGACAGATATACATTTCTACCAATGACGGAGACAGTGATCTTTTCAACGTGAGCAGAGGTGTACCCCAAGGAAGCGTCCTAAGCCCGCTGCTTTTCAACGCTGCCATGGCAGGTCTTCCAGAAGTGCTACCAGAAGCCTTGAACATATCCATGTATGCGGATGACATATGCATATGGACGTCTCACAAATCTCCTGAAGTCATCGAGCATCGGCTTCAGCAAGGCCTAAATGCAATAAGCGATTACCTCAAGGAGCGAGGCATGCAGATTTCTCACGCCAAATCTGTAGTTCTGCCGTTCACGAGAAAGAAAGTGAAAAGCTTGAAACTTTTTTGTGGACGGCCGGAGAATCGAAATCGCACGAAAGCATCGCTTCCTTGGTGTTACCTTAGACCGCCAACTCAGTTGGAGTCAACATATAGCCGACCTTGAAACCCAAGTGAACAGCACCATAAATGTTCTTCGTCGCATAGCGGGAACAAAATGGGGCGGAACATCGGCATCACTACTTCACGTCCATTGCGCTCTTATCCGGCAGAAGATTGCCTACTCCGCACCAGCTCTACACAACATATCTCAGACGTCTTTACATCGACTTCAGCTGCTGCAAGCTGAAGCCTACGTGTATGTCTGGGGGTTCCACATGCCACATCAAGTTCTCTGACATTAGCAGAGGCACGAGAACCCAACTTCATAGTGATTCGAAATGTGGAGACCTGTCGGCACCTCTTTCGCCTAGTCACGCAACACCCTTCCCATCCACTAATATCCAAAATTGAGAACCGTGCGGGACGCAAATACACCATGCGTACCAACATTACACAGCTTCCAGCGTCGACACATTGGCCACCGGACTTAAACTACCCGCCGTGGTTGCTAGAGCTACCAACTATTCAAACGTCAATAGAAGGACTTCGCAGTAAACATGACGTACCAACCGTTGCCGCACTGCAGTTGGCGTCACACGACCTGTTTGACAGATATCAAGGCTACACTCACGTGTACACTGATGGCTCTGTCACCAAAGAGACTGCGACATCAGCGTTCATCATTCCGGAGTTACATGAAGAATATGCATGTCGGTTGGGTCACCTCTCCTCTTCAACAACATCGGAGCTTGTAGCTATTTTGCAAGCAATCAGCTTTATTAAACTGTCAACGACGCCAAGAAAGTGGGTGGTAATCACCGACTCCTGGCGACCCTTGCGTGCGTGGAAAATGCTACTTCAGGAAAAATAGATACTCGTATAGTATACGCTATCTTGAAGGAGCTTTCAGAAGCTACAAAGTTAGATCACTGCGTGGCATTTCAGTGGGTTCCCAGTCACTGCGGAATCAAAGGGAAATGAAATGGCAGATCAGTTGGCGAAAGCCGCTCATCA
>JALIZH010026400.1:0-80204 GCA_030522465.1 Rhipicephalus appendiculatus
GAGCGAACGGCGAGAGAAGGAGCGGCGAAGCACTGCACCTACCCTCTCCTACACTCTCTCCACACACGCGGGAGCTCCGCCGAGCTCCCGCGATGCGGAGCGCCCTCACACACCAGAGCGCGCTCCTCCTCTCCACTCACTCTCCGCTATTCCGCCCGCACCACCTGCTCCGGTTGCTAGGAGGGGCGAGGATAAGCGCGCGCGCGCAGCTGTTGCTATGGGAGAGTGAGTGAGAGCGGAGAGATAACACCTGCCGGCGCGCGGACGCCGCCGCGGACAACGCCGGATGCGCCTGACATAGCCCGACTAAGAAATGCATTCGCATTTAAAAACATATTGCAGCTGCACTACTGTGAAACCGGAGGAAGTGCGTAAGCACGGGCACCCAGCGATTCCCGTTCGTAGAGTTCCCGCAGTTGCGTTTACCAAAGCGTCGATGACGTCAGTGATTGAGGTAAGCACGTAGGCTTTCCCCGGCTCGAGCAGAATCTTTTTAGGGAAGTTCGCAAACTCGGTGCGTGACATTTGCGCGACATTTCGCAGCGCTTTATCGATTTCCTGATTGTTACAGCAGTTGATGTACGTGTCGTGTGCAGTGAGTTCCGTCAGGTTGTTTTACCCCCATCAGATGTAGCGCATACGAATTAGCCCTTCGACGATGCTGGCGTTAACGGGCAAGTGCGCGCTGGCTTTCCAGACGTGCAGCCTGTTCGGTTTATGCGCATCGAACGCAAGACATGAGACGATGCCAGGACGGTCCCTTACACTTCTCTGCATGCAGTTAAAAGCAGGCGTACTGCTTACTACCCCTCGGTTACCTTTGTTACCTCAGTGTTACCGATGTATTACGCGTGTAGTACCTCTTTATTGCCCCTCCTCAGGGACACTCGCATACGACAACAAAGTAAGTGCATGCAGAAAAGACAAGCGTAAGATTTGAACGAAATAAGGGAAATTTTAAGAGTTCGTTTCCCTTCGTTAGACACAACATAAATTAGAACTAACAGACTACGGAAAGAAGGAAGAAAAACAAGAGAAAAGGCAGGGAGGTTTACCAGACACATGCCCGGTCGGCTACGCTACGCTGGGGGGAATGGGAAAGGGGAACATAAAGTAGAGAGAGAAGAGAGAAGGGAAGGAGAGAAGAAAATGACCAGTAACTGTGCTGACGCGTAGATAGCGGTAGCACTGTACAAAAGTCAAAGGCGATCACATAGGCCCGTAGTCCTCAAAAAACACAAAAGGGCTTTAACTGCCTTGTGAGCCGATGAAAGGCGAGGACGGGGTGAACAGTCTACAAAGTCAAGAAAGTATAGGGGATGTCATTTGTAGTAATTATTACGTAAAGTGTGAAGAAGGTAAAGTTGCCACTGGTAGGGACCGAACCTGCGACCTTCGAATAACGCGTCCGATGCTCTAGAGCAGGGTTCTGCAACCTTTTGTGGCGGAGCTAGGGCCGAGTTCCATGAAGCCGACATGGCGGGTGCCGGACGGCAAATCGGGTAGAAAAAAAATGGCGGGTGGGGGACATTGCCGGCAAATGGAAAAAAATCGGGCGATTTGACAATAATGTGCAAAACTGGAATAGAAATCATGTTTGTTTAATACTGATGAAAGAGCTTCTTTACAGTCGAGATATAGGAACTTCGCTGTGGATAAGGAAGTGACAAGAGTAGAGGGGGGGCGGGGGGGGAGTTCTGACGTCGTGCTGGGGGGCCGCATCGTAGTGCCCCACGGGCCGCATGTGGCCTTTGAGCCGCACGTTGCCGACCCCAGCTCTAGAGCATCGGACACGTTATTCGAAGGTCGCAGGTTCGGTCACTACCAGTGGCAAGTTGTCCACTTCAAGTTTTTCATATTTGCATCATAATTACTACTGTGAACGAGTAGAATGACCCGTTCGTAGAAGACTTCTTCTGCGAAAGACGCGCTACAAGAATCTCGCAGATATAAGGCCATCTATTTCAGCATTACAGTGAAAAAATTTTTTTTTATTTGTAGGAGCAAGAACCACCGTCTTCAGCATTATCTGCGACTTCTACACCTTTCGGTAAGCACTACATTTCTTCATTATCTAATATTAATTAATTAATTAATTGATTGATTGATTGATTGATTGATTGATTGATTGATTGATTGATTGATTGATTGATTGATTGATTGATTGATTGATTGATTGATTGATTGATTGATTTTTGTGGGCACTAGAGGTGAAGCCACAGTGAACGGCTCAACATAAATATCTATCAGTCGCGAATTCTCTAAAGGACAAATAAATTTTAATTCACACGTGGTTCCGCATTTCGCCCTCATCCAAATTTGGCCTTCGCTGTCAGAAATTATGCCTGCGACTTCGTTTTCACCAGTTTTTCTGGCATAGCAGTGAGGCCCTCGGGCTGAGGTATTATTATTGTTTCGTTTTGGCCCAACGTGTATGCGCGTGAATAGTGCAAATGCACGTCGTATATGGTGTTCATGCTACTGTAAATGTTTCAATGTCTTCTCGGTAAACACCAATACTACAAGGGAATAATGTATGCGAGGAATTCGATAGACTGAATCAAACTATAGCGCGTGAATTTCCGCGCAGGACAAACAAAGTCGTCTTCAGTGTGGCTATGACTACTGGAACCACTCAAAACACTCCGTCCCAGGGCTAAAATACTTACGGTGCTCGGCTGCTAACCCGAAGGTCGCGGGTTCGTTCCGCGCTGCGGCGGTCGCATTTCGATGGAGGCGGAACGCTAGAGCCCCAGGCCGCGTACTGTGCGATGTCAGTACACGTTAAAGAACACCAGACGGTCGAAATCTCCGGAGCCCTTATATACCGCTTTTCTCATAATCATATCGTGGATTTGGCACGTGAAACCCCAGATATATTACAGCAGTGCTGTTAAGGTCAAGGTTGGCCGTGCGTCTGTCGTAGATAGAAAATTGTCATCATCATGAACCACCACGCGTCACCTTCTGCTTCGCTACCAGAAGCCGTGCGCCGATTTGTCCGGTCAGGTATTCAATAACTTGATAGGTGAGAGAACTAGTAGAAAGAGAAATCAAATGATAAAGAAATAAATAAATAGGAAGAAAGAGAAAGAGCGAGTGACTTGGCTTACAAAAAAAAACATTCTGTGCCAAGGCGAGATTCGACCTCCCGTGCGCACGATCCCAATGCGAGTGTCCCAACCTGTCGGCTATTCAAGCACGCTGGCAGAGCAGAGCATAGCCTTGTGCAGTGTACTACAGCAAGTTGGTGGGAAAGGGAATAGTGAGGGCTTAGGAGGAGGGAAATGAGGATGGGAGACCAAGTGCAGAGAGAGACAGTAGAAAGAGAAATAAAGAACGAGAAACAAAGAAATATAGATGAATTAATGAAGAAGCAGAGATAAAGATAGGCGGCGAGAGATTGACTACAGATATATATATATATATATATATATATATATATATATATATATATATATATATATATATATATATATATATATATATATATATATATATATAACAAATAAGAAAGGGAAGAAACAGAGAAAATGATAGAAGGCAAGAGGATGACTACACAGAGAGAGCAATAAACACATAGAAAGAAGTTAAATAAAATAGAGGCAGACGGAGAAGAAAGCGAGAAAAAAAAAGCAAAAAAGACAACGAAAAGAATAGACAGTGAGGGAGAGAGTTAGCACCCAACAGAAAAACAGAGAAAAGGATAGAAGGCAACAGACCGGCTACAAAGAAAGAGAGAGAGTGAGACAAAGGCATGCAAAGAAAAGAAAGAAGAAGGGGAAGGGAGATAGAAAATGACAGAAAAGACAGAGAAAGAAATAGACAGAGAAAGAGATATGAAGCAACCTACACAAAAAAAGATTATATAAAACAAAAAGAAAGAAAGCATAGGCTAGCTAGCAAGCGCTACTTACATCTTAAAAGAAATCTTTTTATTAAAAACCATCGAGTCGCTGACGACTCCTGGTGACACCGCGAGTACACCAGGAATACCCCAGAAGTGCTTCAGGAGTGCACCAACTGTATACCAGGTGGTACAATGAGCACAGCGCATATGTACGGCAGTGAGATCTATTTATAGCAAATTCTATTGTAAGTTCCACTACAATGAATGTCTCGCGTGCGTGGTTTGTTCAGGTTTGGATGCAGCTGCCAAGTCGTCCCTTCGCTTCCCGCAGCGGCTAGTGGACGAGAAGCTGTCGTCGTACTCGTTCCGTGATCGTGACCTCCTGCTGCGCGCCCTGCTTCACCCTTCCAAATCACGACGCATCGGCTCCAGCGTCTCGTACCGGCCGCTCGACTACGTGGGACAGTTCGCACTCGAGTTCGTCCTCTTACGGTAAGCGCAAGCCATAGGGGTGCGCAAACAATGCGTCATTCATTCATTCATTCATTCATTCATTCATTCATTCATTCATTCATTCATTCATTCATTCATTCGGTCCTTACTACTATCGTGCGTACGTTCGTTTTTTCAAACCCGTCTTGAAAATGCAACGCGATGCAACACGGATGCAAACCCGTGTTACACCCTCTGCAAGAGTCCTTTTTCTACCCCCTCCCCCTTTGACGACGCCCGTTCAACACCCGCCTCTAGAGGCCACAAGGCTCATCGTGGCCTACTGACGTTTCTTCGCGAAACTTACTTGACCTACCATTTGTTGAGCATTTTTATTTAATCTCGTTTGTGTTCAGGCGTGTCTGTCTCGTTTCCGCGTTACTGTTTTTCGGCGTTTCCTTCCCTTTGCTTGCTTCTTTCCTCTTTAGTTTTCTATATTTTTTATTGATAGGGTGATTAGGAGACGTTGGTGCCATACGGTGGCACCGGCTACTCCTCCTCGCTTGGAAGACAAAATATGCTGTAAAAATGATAATAATTATTATTATAAAGGCTAAGTATGTTATACAGTCGAACATTAGATGTGCGAGTGCAGTACAATCGAAGACCATGAGTCTCGGGTAGTCGAGCACAAGTTCAAGTACGTAAAATGAGTTCTCATATAGACGTCCAAACT
Source organism: Rhipicephalus appendiculatus (assembly GCA_030522465.1). Taxonomy (NCBI): domain Eukaryota; kingdom Metazoa; phylum Arthropoda; class Arachnida; order Ixodida; family Ixodidae; genus Rhipicephalus; species Rhipicephalus appendiculatus. Next base: position 5,019 of record JALIZH010026400.1, read on the forward strand.
CAGACATTCTGTATGGCTTGGCATACACAGGAAAACACACTAAGACAAATAATTACACATAACATCAAACACGCTATCACAACATTATACATTTGCTTTCAGTTTCAAGAGGAAGGCAACAACGTCGTATACGTTGTTGCTCCTCCTTTATCGCTAGTTGTGCTTTTGCCTCTCCTAATTCCAGTGAAGCACCCCAACTCTACAAAAGCTTTTTTTTTCAGAAATTACGGCGGGGTTGTCACGCCTCATTGTTGCCTGTCAGCCCACGCATTGTTGACGAGGAATTTGTCGTTTGGGGGAGGGGGGGGGGGGGGACGCACTGTCATTGGAACTGGGAGCCGCTTGAGCACAACGAGCGAGAAAGGAGGAGTGCTACGGTAATACCTTACCGTATTTCCGTAACTGGCGCTACGGTAATACCGTATCGTATTTCCGTAATTTTCCGTATTTGCGTAAACCTTACCGTATTTCCGTAAAGACTCCAATGTATGCTGCCTACTTATGTCCTATTTGTACTTTGTAGGAAGTGTATGCATAGGCGTGATCGGGGTTCGTCATTAGGGGGGGGATGGGGACAAGATTTACCCCCCCCACTCCCCCCCCCCCCCCACCTGGTCGAGTCCGAAAGAATGCGAGCTCCGCAATGGATGGAAAAACGAAAACGAACTGATTTCGTGCTTCTCACAAAAGCCTACCAGTGCTCGCCGGCTCGCCGGGGTAAATATGGGAAGCGAACAATATTTTTGATGAAACATCAGTGGTCCTTTGTTGCCATATCAAAGAACATGCGTCGCCACAACCCTGTGCATTAAAGAATTACGTGAAAGGTGCGACTGAGTAAATGTATGTAAAGCTCAATTGCGCCCCTCTTCAGATAATTATAGGGGGGCTGCCCCACCCCCCTATCTCCCCCGTGCTCAACTCTATGGGTTTATGCGTGCATACTTTCATAGCAAATAATAATATCGTAACGGCGCCTCGGAGCGAAACAGAGAAGCGGTGGGAGAAGACGACGAGGACTGTGCTGTCGCTTCCGAAGCCTCGCCCCATTCAGTGCACCGTCGCTGAGCGTTCTCAATAAACGCTTCCAGGCTTGTAAGAATATTTAGTCCCCCCATACACTCATTTTATCTCTTATATCATTTTTACTCCCTCTAGCATAGCATCGCCCGTCGTGCAAGATCGCTGGCAATGGCGCTACGCCACGTAGAGCGAGGTCGCTTGTTCGATTCCGAGCGTGGGGACCGCCCTTTTGATGAGGACGATTAACAAAAGCCGTCGAGTACTTAGATACTAGGTGGACGCTAATGGATCCAGTGTAGTCATACTTTAGTACGAAGAATCCCCTCTATACAGTGTGCTTCGTAATTTTTGGTACTGGCACGAAAACTACACAATTTATGTAGTTATCACATCAATGTCCACTGCTTTAGCTTAGTTCATATATAGTTCTCTTGCTACCCAGTATAGCGCGGGTTTGAGTCCTTGCAGCACCAGTGTAGAAACTTGAATTGAAACTTCAATGTAGAAATGGTGTGCTTGTGAATTAGAAACATATAGGCATGTTAAATAATAAGTGGTGTTATGGTTAATATGTTGTCTTTCGCGGTTGGGTGTCTTGCAGCCCTGTTGCTTGTTGCCTGTGGGACGCAAAACACAAACAAGCGACTCATTAGGATTTTTTATTACATCGTTATGCAGATAAATGATCAAACTATTGCGTAGATGCACCGCACATGATGGAATCTGCATGAAGCGAAGCTTTAGTGAAGCTTTTGTTGGTTTTCTGCTATACAACTGAATACCCACTTTACTGTTCTCAATTTGAAAGCTTGAATTTTTAGGGGCGATGCTCCTTAGGGTGTGGGTCTGTCCCTCCTCTGTAGTTGTAGTAGTAGTAGTAGTAGGTAGGCAGGTAGGTAGCCACGTGTAGTGGAATGTACCCACTCCACGTGATAAAGATGACGATGACGCAGTATAGTGGAATGTACCCACTACACGTGATAACGATGAAGTATAAGCGCGTTCCAGTATAGTGGAATGTACCCACTACACGTGATAAAGATGACGATGACGCAGTATAGTGGAATGTACCCACTACACATGATAACGATGAAGTATAAGCGCGTTCCAGTATAGTGGATTGTACCCACTACACGTGATAACGATGACGATGACGCTGATGACCATGAAGTATAAGCGCGTTCCAGACCACACATTCTCTTTCTGCCATGGATGAAAACGATCGAGCTTCGCCCACTCATCATCATTCACTTCGTGGATATGGCGTGATTTTTTTTAAAGAGCGAGGTGTCGTAGCTCGCCGTAGTTTGTACGGTGCCACCATAAAACTCCTCAAGTGGGAATGTGCCGCAAGAATCGGGCAAGCCCCCCACTACCATGTACAGCAGGCGCGAGTGTCAAACGAAACGGAACACGTGAAAAAGGTAGAGGCAAAGAAAGACATAGAAAATTTGGAGAAAGAAAGCGAGAAGGACTGAGAGAGAAAGGAAGCTATAGAAAGAAAGAGGAAGAAAAGAAAGAGAAATAAAGGGAATATAGCATCAGGCAGAGAGAAAAACATAGACAGGGACAGAAGCAAGGACAGAGAAAGAAAGGAAAGAAAGATACATAGATATAGAAAGAGCGAGAAAGAGAAAGAAATAGAAGAAAGAAAGTAAAAATAAAGAGAAAAAAGGAGGCCACCCAGCTGCGCTCTTCTTTCAGGCTTGGCACTAGTGTGACGCTGCTTTTTTTTTTTTTTTTTTTTTTTACTTGAAGGTACTTGATAGCAACAACATTCTAGCTCTTCTTCAATAGCAAAAATTGTGACGATTTATTCTCAGCTGAACAGATTAGAGTGTTTCAAGCACTAGCCACACATACCATGCAAGGTAAACAGGGGTTAAAAGCAGGCGCTTTGGTAGATTTTTTTTGCGGTGAGGGGGGAGGGGCGCATATATTCACATAAAAAAGCGAAAATAATGTTTGTTGGAGGGGGGAGCTAAACCCGCAATCCCCCGGCCTACGTAGATGGTCAACAGAAGACATCGTTAAACCAATAGCACTAGGCACCATTAGGCCAGCATTAGACAGACTCTGACTGCTCCCTGTAAAACGTACTTAACGGCTTCCTAATGTCGTTTTCTTTGAAAACAGTTGATCTTCTATAGTTAATATTGCCACGGTTATGGAATTAGATGGAGCTATGCAAAATGGCACATACGCACATTGGCATAGCTCCATCTCATTCCATAACCGTGGCATAACCGTGACGTCTACCCCGCACCTCCACCAGAAAATGTCACGTGATTATGAGTAATACACAACCTCTGTCTACAGGAGCACTATACGTCGAGCCGAACCGATCACCAGAAACACGACCTCATCGTCTTCTCAACTTCCTTGTCCTTTCTTCGGTTGACAATGGCACATACGCACATTGGCATAGCTCCATCTCATTCCATAACCGTGGCAATATTTCGTCTTACTATAGCTTAAATAAGGTAGCTTGCGCGTCCTTCAGAACTTCACTAGTGTGTGTTTCGTATTCCTAAAAATGACGCTGTGTAGAGGAACCCAGACCCCCTTCTGAAACACCGGCTGAGTTCCTACAGAAATGCTTCGCGTTAAGATCGTTAAAAATTTATCCGGCGCCGGGCGGCGTCAAATCTGCTTCGTGTATATTCAAACAGTCTTTTCGTACTCTGAATACGTAATTTTGAAGAGAATGTCGTTCCCAGGATCCCAGGACTGTTCCCAGGATCGTTCCCAGGATTGTTCTAACCACTTTCTTGTGTCTTTTTTTTTTTTTTTTTTTTTTTTTTTTTTTTTTTTTTTTTTTTTTTTGTATATGAAAAACACGGATGGGACGGCGGGCTACGTTAGAGCGGGCTATCCCATCAACATGATACCAATCTTTAAAAACCCACAAAAATAAGAAAAAACAAGAAAGAATAAAAGAACAAGAAATTAAACATTAAAACACAAGTCCGAAGTAATATGATGTACGCATAGGATCTATGGCATATAAAAAAGCGTTCTAACTCGCCACGGTGGCCTAGTGGTTATAATACTCGACTGCTGTCCCGAAGGTCGTGGGATCGAATCCCGGCCGTGGCGGCCGCGTTTTCGGTGGAGACGAGAATGCCTGAGACCCTTGTACTTAGATTTAAGTGCACGTCAGAGAACCTCGGGTGGTCAAAATTTCCAGGGCCCTCCACTACGGCGTCCCTCATAATCATATCGTAGTTTTGGGACGTTAAACCTCAACAATTATGGTTATTATAAGAATACTTCTAAGCCAGAGTCCAATACATACAGGCTCACACAGCTTACCGTGGATATATTCCGTACAGATATTTTTGCATGCACTTACATGTAACACGACTATGACGTTCTGTAACCAGGTACAATGGCGCCAATTGGCGATTTCTGACCAAACATAAGCCCCCGCGTGTACTCGCATACTCGCGTACACGCACAGGTTAGCACTAGTTAACTTTGGTTAGTGTTGCCTGATTTCCGCTTATGTTTAGTGTCTGCTGATATTGGCTAAATGATGTCAAGTGCTGCCCATCTGCTGGCTGACGTGAACTAGCGTCGGCTACCAGCAGTTATAACAGGCATGTACGCACGCAGGGTTCCCCTTCAGGGGAGGCGAAGGTTCGTAGATGCCCCCCCCCCCCACCTATTAAGTCAAAGTATGGGGCCCTTGCATAAGCGTGCGCAGGGTTCCCCTTCAAGGGGGGGAGGCGAAGGTAAGGTGAAGGTTCGTTGCAGCGTCCCCCTCCCTATTAAGTCAAATAGGAGGGGAGGGGCAGACTTAGTGCTCTCCCCTCTCAGGGCGACTAGGGGGCGGCCCCCCCCTGCCCCCCCCCCCCACCACCACCCCTTGCGCGCGCCTATGATAACAGCCGCATCGTCTTCATTCAATGCCAATCCGATCGGTGTGTTGTCAACGCAATTTGTCTTTTCTGCAGACGCGCGCCACGGCGGTGGATATCGCGCTGGCTCCGCTAGATGGCGCGGCCTGTCCAGAGGGAAAACACGGCTGCATTTACTCCTTGTATAAGACAGAAGAAGGAATCAGAGAGCAAACATTGGGTAGCCGCTATGCCTGTAAGATATTAAAAGAAAAAATAAGTGGATCTGGGCCTGTCACATCATGAGAAGGACAGTTAACAGAACATCAGAATGGATACCAAAAGATGCCGGCCGGTAGGTAGGAATTTTTTTCGAGGACCTTGACTCTTTTAAAAAACGCCTATTTTCATTACTTATTTTCGGAAAACACCCCCCTCCATGCAAACTACAGGGGGAGGGGGGGGAGGTGGGGGGGGGGTCTAGGGCATTCCTTCCCTGGCTACGGGCCCTGAAGAGTTGCGATGCATGGCAGTGGGCGGCAAAGGGCTAGGTGATGCGACGAAGTTAGGAAATTTGCAGGCAAAAAACGGAATCGGGTCGGGCAGAACAGGCTGGGTTGAAGGGACATTCGTCCAGCAATTCACATAACACAGATTGCTGCTGCTGCTGTTGACGATGATGGTGATGATGATGTCGCTGATGATGATCTTATTTGTCTACATGTATACACGTACGTACACCCAACAGCAAAAGTTTGCGGGACATGAAATGTTACATAAAGCTAAATTCCCGCTTTGTCTGGGAACGTAACCTCCGAATAAATGTTCCATACTGCACTTGGCATTGCAACCTATACAGTCACCGGCTTGATTGCAATCACTACGCACTAATATAGCAAAAATTCGCATTTGTTGGGGATCCAACGTCCCGCAAGATTGCTGCTGCTGTTGATGATGATGTTGCTGATGATGATCTTCTTTGTCAATTTGTATTTACATACATACATACATACATACATACATACATACATACATACATACATACATACATACATACATACATACATACATACATACATGCATACATACATACATACATACATACATACATACATACATACATACATACATACATACATACATACATACATACATACATACATACATACATACATACATACATACATACATACATACATACGAGTACATAGGTGGTCGACCAACAGCGAGCGCAAACGATGCATTTCTCTCGCCTTTTCTTCTGAATCGACACTGACTATCTTCTCGTTCTCTGGGTTTTTCTTTCTCTCCAAAGTGACATGGTGAAGAACGGCACGCTCAAGAGCAACCAGGAACTGCACGACGCCAAGACGCGACTTCTCCGACACGAGACGCTGGCACGTGTGGCCGCTCTCAACGATCTCGACCAGTACGTCTTCCTCGACGAAGGGCCCGAGAAGACGTCCATGATAGAGTACGCCCGCGGTGCGAGATTACAGGTGAGACAGTGATAACCTCGTCAGACTACCTTTCACAGTAAGCGAAGTGCTTGAAATCCACGCACCGATAAGCTGAGACGTGTACAGTACTCACGGATTGAAACTGGACAATTTAGGGCTAAGTAACGCGCATACTCTCGTTTCCACCGTCTTCAGTTCAGGTCACATCGGCGTGATTTCGACTCGAACGCGTAGATCAGGGCCAACATTATCTTTAGAGATCAGATTCGTCGTGACATGACGTTGGTTATCTCAAGCAATTACGCATACCAGTCGTCATACTAAAACATTTGATGTCGCATTTGAATCCGTGAGTACTCTCATCTCTGCTTATCGACGCACGTCTCTGGTGTTGTCGCAAGCGTTAGCACCAGAGCACATTTAATAGTACGTCTCGATCCAAGTAGCATATTAAGTCACTATGGAAAACTTGACAATGGGCTAGTTGGTTCAACGTTTTTTTGCGCGAACCTTACAAAAAAGAAGCTGAAGGCTGTGATGAAAGACGTACAAAACACATAGCGCAAACTAGTAACTGTTCGATATGTAGATGAATATGTCATTTATACACTGACCACCGGAGTGCGCAGAGCTCCCTTAGCTACCGACGCCACCTAGCCTAGTTTATCAGCTCAATTTCCATTTGGCTGAGCGCTATCGTCACTAACATTTATATACCTTTCTTTTTTTTTTCCCATTTCTGTATTGAGGTATTTCATTCACACTCACTGTATTGAGGTGTAACATCCAGAATTTTGCGCTAAAAAAGACGAACACATGTGAGAAAACAGGACATTTTCTAGAAGTTCGCGTTAAGTATTGAGGTGTATTCACTGTATTGAGGTGTATTGAGGTAGTCAGTGTATTGAGGTGGTTTCACTCACTGTATTCAGGCGTACTTCACTCACAAGCGCAGTCAAAGTATTGGCTGTGGCTTAACTCAGTTAAGCCTGGGTGTGCGTAGCGAGAGGTGCGGTGAATCTTATTGGACAGATTTAGTCTGCCTGCCATAGGAAATGGCTGGCAGGCTGCGTCCGCAGAGCTGCTGTGGACGCCCAACTAAATCTGTCTATTGTTTGGATCGGTTCTTTGTACGCTTCCCGAGGCGTGCGGCTTGTTCTTCCTCCGTTTCCTCGGCTCGCTGCCTCCTCTTGGTTTCGTTCCGACAACGAAGCCTCGCTTCTTTCAGTCTCTCCGACTCATTCTCCATATCTGCCGACGAATCCCACCGGGCGAGTAACGTGGCCGATGCATCGGACGCGTTATTCGAAGGTCGCAGGTTCGGTCCCTGCCCGCGGCAAGTCATCTCTTCGTCCACTTTTCTTTCTTCACATTTACATTAGATTTACTACTATACTTTCCTTGGCATTACTGTCTGCTAGCTCTCATTAATATTGTGTCTAATAAATAAACACGAGCCCTTAAAATTTCCACTTCTTTCCTTCACTTCATGCAGGCGTCATTACCCGGAACGGCAGGGGAGAGACGGAACAGCTTCCTGCACAACTTTCTCCAGTCTGTGGCTGGTGCAGTTTACATCGACAGCGGCTACGACATCGACACGATCGAACGCATCTTCTTGAAGTTCTTCAAGACGCACCTCTAGCGGGCACTCGACCTCACTACGTCGACAGGCGCTGTTTCCGGAGACTTTCCCGAAATTCCGAAAAGGCGAAAGTGCCGAGCTTTGTTCTACTACCGCAGCATGCTCTGAAGTCACTTGGGGCAATGTCTACTTCATTTACACGTACGGTGTTCTCACAGAGACTAGATGCACGAGACAAGTGTTAAGCGCTGCTTTTATGCAACGCTAATAAACGAAAAGAAATTCGACTCGAGACGGGTTTGTTGACAGCGAAAAAGAAAAAAAAAACGCTTTATTGGGTGGCATTGTGGTACAGACATGCTCACGCGCACGTGAACTCAGAGTCAGAAGATGATGGATCTCGAGATACAAGAAATTGAATATTCTGGCTGCTTCGTAAGCCAACAAAGCAGCGAGAATATTCAATTTCTTGTATCTCGAGGCCCATAAACTGTCGCGGATAGCCAGGCTCGCAACGAGGCCGCCATCTACAAAGATCCATTATGTATTTTCCACGAAATTGTTTCCTACTACCGTCTGGCCAGCAGAAAATTTTCAACCACCCCCCACCCCAAATTGAACAAACCTCGGGCTAGCACACTCGGAGTTGTACAAACCCGTTCGTATCCCACTCCTCGGTCCATTCATTGGATCGACCCTGACCACTCATTCATGCCTTAAATGTTACCATGACTTACGCTCTCTTGACCACATGCTCTGGCTGTGCCCAGCCCTTAACGCCTCTCCACCCATCACGAAGGAGCAATGGGAGGAATCACTCAACTCCAGGCCGACGGCCCACGACATCGCGGAGGGACTCCGACTTCCAGTCCCCATCGTGGGCGGAGCCACCAACTTGATCTTGGGGGCATCCGGCTCTCTAATTCCGAGTTCTTCGGCACTTACATAAAGTTCGTGTCAATAAAGTTTGACCATGCATCCACCCATGTCGTGTCTCGCTGCTTCGGCGGGCAGCCTTGAATTAGATTTCCGGCCTCGACGTCGACTGTACCTACATTTCTGCGCACCTTGTATGGTGTAGTCCGTCAAGCGGCCTTAGCATTACGATTACTGTACATACCACGTCAGTGAGTAAGATTGATTGATTGATTGACAAGAGATATGCCAATGACACCATGTTTCCGCTATCATAGCGTTGTTTCGTCGAGTGAAGCCCCCCCCCCCCCCCCCCCCGGCATCACAGCCGCATGCATGGGCGGAGAGTTTTCATTTTGCCGGGGGGAGGGGGGGGGCCCGGCTTGTTCTTCTTCTACATTGTTCTCCCTGTCGCTTCATATATATATATATATATATCGAGAGAGAGAGAGAGCATGGTCGCTTCCTAAATTAAAGAGTATAATTAAAGACTTTAATACCACCTTATTCTCTTTGGGGCCTACACCGCGATATCAGTAGGAATATCTCTTCTGATGACTCCCGAATTATTTTTCAACTTACACAAAGACTTCGATCCTCCTCGAAACGCTTGGCTCAAAGCGAAAAATGCCGTATAGGCTGCTACTCGGTGACTGCATCACATAAAATAGATTCCCACATTGAGTGGGACCCGCCTATTTTCTTTATTGACACGCATTACTTTGTTAAAACATACACCAGACATAAGACAGTGGCCTAATGCTGGTACAGGAAGTTTTAATCTTCAATTTGTGATGGCCAAAAATAATTCTCAGGTGGTAAAAAATACAATTTTCTACTACTATAGAACACCAAGAGGTCGCCTCAGTTGTTTGTTAACACAACATATTCTGCATATAGAAATCTTCTTGCGGGGAATTATTAAGTGAGTGCTTGACTTGTCACTCGTCCATGATCGGAATTTTAAAAGCCTGAAATGAAAAAAGCGGCTATAAACAGCCCCCTGTGAAATAAATAGCTGCCAGACAGGAGTCCAAACGCTCGTTGTTAGTGGACGGGTACCTAAGACAAGCTCTTAAAAAATATCCCGGGCAGGCGCCGGGGGGGGCTCTGCCCCCCGTGAAGACGCCCGGGAGGGGCCCGAGCCCCCCCCGTACTCTCCGCCTATGGCCGCATGCACGACAGAACAGAAATTTTCGCCTGCTAACACTCTTCATCCGCATAGCAACGTTTCACGAAGTAATCCAGAAGCGCTGGCCAGGTATAGTGACTACGGTGTGCTACTCGAATATGCTGACACCATCGTCTAAGGAGGCCGCGACAGTGGTGTGACATTATTTAGCCATAGCAGATGCGGTCCCTCTGCAACGCTTGTTTTAGACACACGCGTACTGCCATGCTCTGTCCGTAATCATGCGCATATCATGGAGCGCGGGCGTTCTTCCGTTCTGGCACGCTAGAGCCAGTGCAGATAAGGTGCCGGACACATGTTTCCTCAAGATGAGCGCTGTTCCTCACTGATAGATTGCTCATAAATCTTTCCTCCATTCGCAAGTCTGCGTCAAAGAGTCCCTAAACAGCGTCTGAAAATAAAAAATTTTACACCATCTTCCCAAAGCGAATACAAGTGGGATGCGAAGCAGAGTTGCGCACGGGTGGCGTCACGGGTTGAACGGCGCTTACGCGGGTGCTGCGGTGAGCACTGGAAGATTTGTTTGAAGTGATGGCTGGCGTAGGTCTTGTCGTTGCGCGTCAGGTGGCAGCTGCGGGCGCTCCGGCAGGCGAGCGCGCGGCAGGCGAGGAGAGTGACGTCAGCGCGCACTGCGAGGGGGCGTGACGTCAAGCGTGCAACTGCGGCGTGACCTACTTGGCACCGCTCCAACACCTGCGGCGAGGGGAGCGCGTTGCGGCGCATTCGTCCATGTACACGGAGGGACAGCGTTTCACAGCCTAGTCAAATAGCTGCTTCGCATCTAAAAGAACGAGCGCCTTATTCTCTCCTGGCGTTTCCCGCATGTTCGGCGGAATTCGTGCCGCAAACAGTCTGTCCACGTGATGTCTTGAAGGATATGAGCTCTCGATTGGGCCATGTACGAGGGATATCGGGTGGGAATGGTACCCTACCTTGCTCGGCCATGGCTAGTTTTGTCCCCTGAAAAAAAAAAGAAAAAGGAGAGGGGGATGTATTTGTGCCACCGATAGGTCGCACGCTCCTTTGACTTCTCTCGCATGACTATCGTGCGCGGTTTGCTGATTTCACTTCGGTTTGTACGATTTTGACAGGGCAAGCGGAGATAAAGGCGTGTGTAGAGCCGAAAGCGCAATATCCTCACAGTATCGACCCTTAGTACTGACATTGTCCGCGTGTGTTTTATGATGAAATAAGTGGTGAGGTGGAGAAGGCACCTGTAGGAAGGGTAGCGAAGGCGTGAAAGGAAACCACTTTTTCGTCGTTTACCTCGGAGTGGTTTAGGAGCCTTATAACGGCCACAGACGTGGTCGTCCAGCAATGTTCTTGTTTTAGACATACGCGTCCAACCAAGCTCTGTCGAGAGCCATGCGCGTAGCAGGTAGCGCGTGATTTCCTACTTTCTAGCCCACCTATACCAGGGCAGATAAGACGCTGGGTGCATGTTCCTTAAGATAAGCTTCGTTCTCTCCAGATACGTTACTGATAACTCTTCCTTCCACTCCCAAGTCTGCGTTAGGGCGTTGCTGCCGGCATGCGAAAAATCAGCGCAAGTTCCGCTAGCTTCTAAAGCATTTTCAGCCGGGCGCTTCGTCGACCTTTTACGCTCTGTGAATTCCCGGCTGTATTTGGCGTAGCCTTTAGCTTCTCGTCACGAATCGCGACATCGAGTGACAGCCTCTCCAGCCGCCAGCGCCGCTTGTTCTACTGCCTGCGCGCAGGACTGGCTTGAAAGGTCCTGCAGAAACGATGATCCGTACAAGGAAGTTACGTATTATTACGCAAGTGCAACGGAAACTGAAAGTGCGCTATTTGGGAACGCAGCAACCGCGAGTGTCGACGCCCCGAGTGCTTTCCGTATCACAGGAACTCGCGTGTTATGATAAAGTGGTCGAGTGAACGCGAGACATATACTATACGCCATGCGACTTAACCGAGAAGAGTGCACGAAGGTGACATCGTGCTGGCTAAAAAAAGGAAGCATGCGGACCGCGGGTAAAGATGCTGCCCAGTGAGCGGTAAGTAGAACACACGTTTACGTTTGCATTCGTTCGTGATGTTGAGCCTGAGCGTATACGCTTGATTCGCTGATGACTGGTCACTACTAAGAGGGCGGTGTGGGCTGAGGCGTTGCTTGCCGCAAACGCGGATGGCATCTTGGATGGACACTTGGGCCCCGTTGAGATGGCCATACTGGATCAGCACCTCAAATGCCGAGTGCCTGTTCTTAAAATGTTCTGGTGAGCGAGATTATTCATCATTACAGCGTGTGGCAGCGCACAGCGGGTGGAAGGATGTTACGATTGTATATGCGTATGTCATTTTGTTCCGTGCCGTCCTTCCACCCGTTGGTGCAGATTCGTAAAACTTTGCACATCTTCCCCCAAATGGAGAACCTTGGGCACGCGTATAGGTCGAGCGTTAGAAGATAACTTCTTCAGGTATCGAACCTAATTTCTAAAAACTAGTCCTGCTTCAGATCAACGAATCGTGTTCAAAAATGACATGTGTCGTCATATTGTCTGCGACTTCGGGTACGCAAGTATAAAATCAAATATTGATTGCAGTTTGAGTGATAGACAAGGTCAGAGTTGGTGGGTGGTTTGAAGCTAAGTATTTAACAAGCTTGCTGCTTCGACTGGCCAACCCACGGAAATAAAAAATTCATCGTCGACTACGATACTGCCTAATGCGAATTCTGAGCGCAGCTTCGTCTTGGGGCAACGCCAACTGTGTTTGAAGTTTTGGCTATCCGCATTTTTAGTAATGTAACATTCGCTACATATTGCCACAGAAAGTACCAGCGCTCGAGTGCTACGCACACCACTCTACGCATCGCAGTCGTCGCGAACCGAGAAAAAACGCCGACAGCCCCGTTACGATAAGCGAAGCCAGCCGCAGTGCACGTGCCAGCCCTGCATGCGCACGAGCTCCGACCGAGGGGCCAGCCCGTGTGACGGAGGAAGAAAGCGAGGTTGGAGGCCAGTGGCTCGTGATGACACCTTCCACGCTCGCTCTGTCGGTTACGCCGACGCCAGCCAACAACGGCGACACCGCTCACGCAGGCACGGCCGCTAAGAGGTGCGCTTTTAAAAGAAAAGTGTCTTATTTAGGACTGCTTATCAGTCTACAAGCGTTCGACGTCGAACTGCGCTCAATCTTCGAGCAATTAGTTACAGCGGACCACATTACCCCGCTATTTGGTCCTAATCTTCAAGCGTTAGATAAGCGTCGCGTCCGGAACCTGTTCGTCGACCCTCACCCATACTTGTCTCTGCACCCCCCCCCCCTTTTTTTTTTTTTGTCACCACAAGTGGGACATAACTATCGAAAGTTTTCAGGAAAAAAAGTCAGCTCTTTCTCTATCGGGAAGATGGGTGCAAGCGAAGGTTTTTGTGAGCCTGCCTGACGTAATACTTTTCTTTCTTTCTTTCTTTCTTTCTTTCTTTCTTTCTTTCTTTCTTTCTTTCTTTCTTTCTTTCTTTCTTTCTTTCTTTCTTTCTTTCTTTCTTTCTTTCTTTCTTTCTTATCGTGATAGGCTCGCTCCTAACTCTTTCCTCCCTCCAAGACGGAAATCGGATGATCGGACCGTCATACGCGTACTTAGCACGTGACTTAGCAGCGCAACAACTCATTTGCTACATGCAACAACAACGGTCGTGCGTTCACATCCAGGCAACGATGAAGTGTGACAACGTGAAATGACAAGTCCCCTCGATAAAGGGGCCGATTGCCATATCACAAATGGCCGATCGCCGACAATCCTGCGATCGAAGGAGCGTCGATTATTGGAAAACTCCGCATACAAATGAGCACATGACCTGCGCACCTTTGAAGGCCGCATTTCTATAAGTACACCGGCTCCGTGTTTCTTCCTTGCGTATGATGCCGCCACCAAAATCTGAGTTATGATAGCGTCAAACTCATTAGGGCCCACTCTCATCACCATGTTTCCTTGCCCTCTAAACAAGGCGTGAGGGCGTGAGTTGTCATCCCCAAGTAGTCAGTTTGGCAACCCCGAAGAGTCACTCCCCGCTTGAACTTGTCCAAGCATAGGCCTCCGTCATCGACGTCAGGGTTGCCGTTGGTGGCTAGTCACGCCCCCGCTTGAACTTGTCCAAGCATAGACTCAGTCATCGACGTCAGGGTTGCCGTTGGTGGCTACATTGCGCCAAATTGGCTACTTTGGGACCCCGTTGGCGACGAAAATTTCCAGTTGGCGCCACGGCTATTTTTTAAACTTGTGGTTTTACTTATTCAAAATGGTTTTATTTATTCATCAATAGTAAAGACTATGTTGATAATACCGCTTCTGTTCTATTTGTCTAGGAATTCGGCGATAATATCAAATGACACGGCTGCTTTCGCTACTTTTGGCGTGAGTTCTGGCGCCTTTTCATGTCCACCCAACGGCAACCCTGATCGACGTCCTAGCCTCCCGCGTCGGTTTAAATCACGGAGGCACTTCTCGAAGCCAACGCGTTGTCGATTTTCCGCAACCAGAGCGCCCTACAGCTCCGTCGGGGAGTCGGCGCCGACCAGTTCTTATCGCTCGCGTATTTCCAGGAGAAACAGCTTCTCACTAAAGCTACTGCCGCTACTACTGACAACTCTGTGCGCCGCAGGAGGATGCTTTGTTGTTTCTCTTGTTTGCGATCGGGTTGCGCGTTTGCCCGCCGCGGGCAATAATTCATCTCCCTTTGCCGACTACGCCCCGCTCGCTGTGAACGGTCAAAGCCAGGTGCCTTCATCGCCCTCCGCGGCACGGCCATTCCACTGTAGCCCCGAGTGCTCGGGACACGTCTCGCTGTGGGAAAAGGTCGGTCGTACCGGCATGCAACTTTTGAGAGGGGCGTATACGTTGACTGAACTTGTACGCTTTGGTGGTTGGGACTGTGGTGCCCGTCCCAGACACGATTCCGTTTTATAATAGGCGTATTTGAAGTCGAAAGCCTTTTATGGCCTCATCGGTTGGACCGATTCCGCGTATGGCATATGTTCTCTGGTATGGCGGCGTTGTGAACACGAATCATGCTAGAATTCTCGTTAGGTTAAGCACAGATGTAACGATGCCACTTGACAGGGAATACAAAGTGAATTGATAATGGGAACCAACGTACATTACAGTAAGGTAGAGAGGTAGGAGAGTTGGAAACAATGCATACTTTGAAAAAATCGGCGCGAACACGACAGAGACACAAGACGAGAAGGACTCGCGGAAGCGTTCATTAAAACGGAGGGTGATGATTGCGTATCTGTGCCTTCTGTTTGTTTGCTAGAGTGGGAGATACGCATGCTTAACAATTTCTTTCACGTGACCTAAAATTCAAGCGCGCGCATAGTGTTTTCGTGCGTTCGTTTCTTGTTTCAATAAACTTCAATGGGTCCTTCTGGTCGTGTGTGTTCGCGCCGATTTTTACGAGTATGCAACGTACATTAAAGTGAACCAATAAACCCTTAAAGTGAGTCAGGTGAACTAAGAGTGAAATTAACTACCAATCAAGTGAGTTAAGCGGGAATCAAGAAGGGATCGAGTTACTGAAGTTTGCAATCAACATGCATTAAAGATGAAGCCAGTATGAACCAAGGTACATTAAAGCCACACTTGCGTCGAGGCTTTCTCCCCGCGATGGAAAGCCCACTCCTGCCGCACAGTAGACGACACCTCACCTGATCGGACTCTTGCATAATCTAGCTTATCGTTGCCATATGTATAAACGACTTTGTCACAGTGTTGGGCTGGCTGGCACGAAGTGCTCATTCCGGTGCAAGACATCTATCTATCTATCTATCTATCTATCTATCTATCTATCTATCTATCTATCTATCTATCTATCTATCTATCTATCTATCTATCTATCTATCTATCTATCTATCTATCTATCTATCTATCTATCTATCTATCTATCTATCTATCTATCTATCTATCTATCTATCTATCTATCTATCTATCTTGAGTACACATTAATATATGGAACGCACACTCACTGCAGAACACGCACTGTTGCCTGGAATACAGCGAGATTGTAACATTCGTGCAGCGTCTGCCCTCTCCAGTTATGAAATAATTTATTGCTCCCTGGCTACAGGCTTGGCATGTCAAGTACGGTAAGATACCATATGAACAAACTTCATTTTAAAAAACTACTCACTTGGGAGGAGTTCTTTTGAAATCTCAGAGATGGGTAATAGGCCCGTGTGCCTTAGATTTAGGTGCACGTTAAAGAACACCAGATGGTCCAAATTTCCGGAGCCCTCCACTACGGCGTCTCTCATAATCATATTGTCACGGGTGAGAATATCCAAAAGGGAAGAAAGAAATATATTCACAAAATGTACACGGAGTGCTTCAGTCAAGATGGCCGAGCAGCAACAACAACGTGAGCGCTATTGTAATGCAGCATACTGGGTATAGCGCGAAAAACGACGAATTCTAAGATTACTAGAGAAATTATAGAGGCATTTCATATTAAACGAATGGATGACGCATGCGTCAGTGAGGCATCGTTGAATCTCACGGACAAAGAGTTCGCATGTCTACTGAGCACATGTGCAGTCAGGTGATACGCTATGCATCTTGTACTATTCATTTTTAACACTTCTGCGCAACGTTGATACGCTTTTTTTCTCCAGGTTTTTGCTTTTTTTTGTTTTTATTCTTTTCACGTTCGTGTGTTCTTCAAATAAAACTTTCAGTTGCGAGTCAGCGCTCCTCTGTGTCCCTTCTGTCTTCCGTCTTCGTCGTTTTTCGCGCTGTACCCAATATGCTGCCATACCAACTAGCCCAACTTTCAATACTTTCGCTATTTTAATCTTCGTCTTCATCGCCTTGATGGAGCATTCCTTGTTGTTCATCATGGCTTACAATATGGCGGTTTTGGGACGTTAAGCCCCCAACAATTATTATAGAGATGGGTAATGGGCTAAGCCAGAAAACACGAAGAGGAAAAGGAAAAGATCTCTCCGCACACTGTAACCTTTGTTTATATCCGTTCTGCAGCTGCAAGCATTGCCTTAAGAGGATAGAAAACTGGGGCACGTTCATATTTGGCTCACGGTTGATAAGAATAGCGCCTTGAAAACGAAGCCTTAGACGGAGAACGGTGAAATTTTCTGTGCGTTATTATTAGCCACGATACGGTCGGCCGGGCACGACTATTGAAGCATGAAATAAAAGCTAGCAACTCCATGTCGTTCATCGTAAACTCGCCAGTACACAATGACTCGATGCACCCCTCGTGTTTGCACGGGATATCTAATCACTTGCGGATACGGCCGCAAATATATACGTTCCCCTTGCAATGCCTATATACGTGTAACGCTGTATGCGCAGCGAGGGTGCCGTGCACTTATTCCCGGCGTGTCATTTGTTACGACGAGGCCATTAGGAAATCGACATCGCCCCCTGTCGAGGGAGACGCTGTCCACTCAGAAGAACAACGCTAATGTTGAGACACGCAGTGCAATCGTTAGAGCTTGTGCATCGTTGTAAGCTATGTTGCCTTTACACTTCCGCTGGCCGGGCATGCTAAGGTCAGCGCTATGCTTTGTGGCGTTACCGGAAGTGTTGAGGCACTTGCACATTGCTGCTAGCTCGGTGGTGTGGAGTACTAAGTGCACTTGTTGTTGATACGTTTCCGGAACAGTGCGTAAGCTCAGACCTCGGTTCAAAGAAGAGTGGGAAATGAGCCCTTGCCTTGTCATGTAAAAACGTGTGCGTGAGTGTGTGCGTGCGTGCGTGCGTGCGTGCGTGTGTGTGTGTGTGTGTGTGTGTGTGTGTGTGTGTGTGTGTGTGTGTGTGTGTGTGTGTGCGTGTGTGTGCGTGCGTGTGTGTGTGTGTGTGTGTGTGTGTGAGCGAGTTGGATAGTTAGTTGGTTGGCTAGTTAGAGCGAGAGTTAGTGAGTCAGAATGAGTGAGTCAGAGTGTGTGAGTCAGAGTGCGTGAGTCAGAGTGCGTGAGTCAGAGTGCGTGAGTCAGAGTGCGTGAGTCAGAGTGCGTGAGTCAGAGTGAGTGAGTGGTGAGTGAGTGAGTGAGTGAGTGAGTGAGTGGTGAGTGAGTGAGTGAGTGAGTGAGTGAGTGAGTGAGTGAGTGGTGGTGAGTGAGTGAGTATTTGAGCGAGCGCGTGAGCTCCAACGTACACGAGAGTTCCAGAGTCATCATTTTGTTAGGCGTTAAAGTGGTGGGCATTTCTGCGTACATGTTTCCCAGCATGCTTTCAATCGATGTACAGCACAAGTACGTAGGCACTGACCACAAATGAGAAGCTTGCCCCGAGGTCACATCGCTATAACCTTTGCCGAATTCCCAATTGTCTCTATCATATTTATTTTCCTCTGTATTTCCATTCGAGAAAGAACTCACGTGACGCTTATAGACCATTATTTGCGGGACGTATTTTCGGTATGGCCCAACACACGCAGGTGAACGTGTTCAATATGAATTCCATTTGTTTCGCGTTGCATGAAATCGCTTTCTTTTGTCGCATAGGGTGGTTGTGTTCGATATTCTGCGCAACGTAAAGTATGGGCCATCCGTGGACTACCCCTGACCCAGTAAACTCGGAGAACGAAACTGCCGACAAAAAAGAAAGAAACAACAAAGTAAGCGCAAAGCATATCAGGAAACAGCCGCACCACGAAACCAAACAAACGACGTTTCACGCAACACTCCCCCACTCACGCTATGTGGGCGAAGGTCCAGCGATATGTGTGTGTATAGTGTTCCACGCTCTTTTTTCGAATGCGGCGCTCACGACATGTAGCCACGGGTACACGCAATCCACCGCTGGCCCGCATAAATATAAAACGCATCTTTCGCGTATGCACTAACCCATCGATTTCACGTTCCTCGCGTTATTGACCGGTGCGCCCCCCCGGTGCCGAGGGCCCTCATCGGAATATAACGGCGTCGCAACGTTATGTGCGCGAAGCCCCGCAAACAACACGCCACACGCGACTGCCTCGGGCTTTCCGCGGCTTCAGAAGCCGAAGCCGAAGTCGAAGCCGGGTTAAGCCGCGGCGGTCTGTCTATCGCATTTCGAGCGTTTATACATTCAGGCCGCCAGGGCGAAGCGGTGCACGGTTGTCACGACTTTGATCGAGAAGTGGCCCGGGACGCGTGAGGGAAATTCTGGCGCCGGAAGATGCGCGAACGAGACACGATTTTCTCTCTCCCTCTTCTCCTGCTTCCTTCCTTTATCTACTTCTTCTTCCTTTCATTCACTTACTTCATCTCTCCATAGTTCTTCGTTCTTACCCCCTTTCTTTATTTCCTTCTTTCATTTCGTGTTCGCGGCGAGGTGCGAACGACTCGTTTCTGTTGCACGGTATCTGCCTCTCTCCCCCCTTCTCTTGTTTCCTTCTTTCCACCTATACTTCTTGTTTCCTTCCTTCATTCAATCAGTCACCTCATCTCTCCATCTCTATAGTTCTTCACTCTTCCCCCCTTTTCTTGCTTTCCTTCTTTCGATTCATGTTCTTGCCGTGGTGTGGACGACTCGCTTCTGCTGTTGGGTTGTCGCGTGCAGTGGTGTTTGCTATTTGTACCTTTTCCTCATCTTTCGTTCGTTCGTTCCTTCATTTCTTTTATTTTACTTCCTCGTTCTCTTCTTTCTTTTCATCTTACGGAGGTGTCTTTTGTTACGAGAACCCCGTCGCTCTGTCTGCGGTCTTCCGTCGACTGCGAATGAATACACCGCCGTGCCTGCATGCACGCGTCGGAAGAGACCGCGGTATGGTAATCTGGAGTTCCCGAGCACCTGGCCTTCTTGCGTAATACGTCGGGCTTTCGGCGTGTCCTGACAAGAGACGGAGTATATACCCAGGGGTCGTGTAACCCGCCCTCACACGCACCTGCCGCGGCTGGTTTCAATTTCCGGGCTCGCCTTCCGGAGGAGGTGTTCCCTTTTTGGCGGCGGGGAGGGCCAACAATGGCGAGGAATCTAGCACGCGGACAGTTAATCTTATGTTGAATTCCAATGGCGGAGTCGGAGCAAGTTTTTCTGCTCCTTTTGGAGCAAGTGTGTTCCAATGGCAGAGTGAGGGCAGGAGTCGAGGAATTCCAATGAGAGAGTCGGAGTGGATTCAGAGTGGGAGTCACTCCGTGGAGCGCGAAAGGCTGCTCCGCCGAAATCGGCGGAGTGGACCGGAACTTGGCTTGACGTACTTCCTTTAACACATTTGCCTGCTTGGGGGGGAGGCCGCCGGTAGTCGCTTGTTCTGGTGGTAATGGCGGTAATGGCGGACGACATGGACTCGATAGCGACAGCTCCGAGTCAGAAAAGTTCCCGCACGAGCGAGCAATTCGTCGGATAGTGACCGCGACGTTGAAACTACTGCGCACGAGCGGGAATTCGACAGCCGAATAGAATAACTGTATGCGAGGTACTCTGGGCAATGCGTCACTTGAAAGATAGTCCTTCCGTTTCCGCCTTGCTCCAGCGGCACGTGTTGTGTTCCAACTCGCGGATCTGGAGGCGTTGCTCCACGCCAGAGTCGAGTGCTCGCTCGCGGAGTCCGTCGGCTGCCCCGACTCTGCCACTAGAATTCAACATTAAAGGAGAGAGAGTTCGCACGAAAACGGAAAGCCGGATTGGTCAATCATACGCGTGTTGGTTTGCTGCCCTACACAAGAAAAGACAGATTAAGGATGAAAAAAATGCCCCCCACCTCACCGAAGGGAATCGTGAGGAAATGCGAATGCATTTCGCGCGTGCTTCACTCCATTTATATATGGTGGTTGTGGTTCGAAGAAGGAAAAGGCGCCTAATTTCTGCAGCCCGGTCGGGAGCACGGCGCAGCGCCTGTTCTTTCTTTTTTTATCGCGGGAGCTCCGCCGAGCGCCCTCGCGATGCGAGCGCCCTCACGCACCAGAGCGCGCTCCTCCTCTCTACTCACTCTCCGCTACTCCGCCCGCACCACCTGCTGCGGTTGCTAGGGGCGAGGATAAGCGCGCGCGCCCGCAGCTGTTGCTATGGGAGAGGGAGTGAGAGCGGAGAGATAACACCTGCCGGCGCGCGGACACCTCCTCAACCTATCCTCCTCCCCGCGGACAACGCCGGACAACGCCAACGCCGGATGCCTGACATAGCCCGACTAAGAAATGCATTCGCATTTAAAAAAAATTCAATGCAATTCCACTGTATGAAGGTCGGTCACCGGCGGAACTGACGGGCTCGAAGACTAATTCGAGCTCGTCAGTGAGCCCGGGAATGCGCGCGTATTTGTATGTAGGCTTTCAAACTGCGTAGCACTTTTGGGGCCCGCCTTGTCGTTCATATATTTCATGTGGCGTGATTACGCTCATAATCACGTGGTCAATACAGGCCTACAACATGGCTAACTGTTCTCAAAACCACGTTAAAATAAACGAACCAGGTCTAGAACAGTATAACTGACAGAAATAACCAAGAAGTAATTGAAATAACTAACCTAAAATCGCTAAAAACGATTCGGAAACTAGCGGCTGACTCCCGCACCACGCGAGAGAGGGCGCCACGCCACGCCACCCCCACGCTATGGTGGCTAGAGAGGGATGTGTCAGCATCGGCTGGGCTGCGCCGTGCAAGTCCGTGCGGCACTTTTTCATGACCCCGACAGGTGGCGCGTCGTCGTCTGCGAGAGCCTTTGCGCTGCCCGAACTGCATGGCATCCGCGCGTCTGGATCACACGGGCGGCGCGGGTGCACAGTCATCGCGCGTCTGCAGAAACGCGTTCCTTGGCTGTCTGTGCACATGAGCATCTCTTCGCCGTTCAGTTGGTTCAGTAACCGCGCTGATGCGGCGGCGCTGCTGTCGGCTCCGCGAGCCCATTCGCGCCGCCGAATCATGAAAAAATGCTGCCTCTCCGGCGCGCCGTTGATCACACCTCCCCCTCTAGCCACCATACCCACGCCACCACTACCGCCACGCCACGGCACGCCACGCTACGCACACGTTTGCTTCTCCTACCGGAGTAGAGTGGCCTAACCGGAGTTTCTCCAGCGCTACATCTGAAGGGTAAACAACCTGACGGAGTGCGCCGCAGACGACACGTATCTCAACTGATGTAACAATTGGGAAGGGGGGTAATGCGAAGCAAAAAGCAGCGCGCAAGTGTCACACCGAGTTTGCGACCTACTAAGATTCTACTCGTGCCGGGGAATACCTACATGCTTATCTCAAACATCGACGTCATCGACGGTTCCGTAAACGAAGCAGTGGGTGCTCTACTAACGGGAATCGCTGGGTGCCCGTTCTATAGACTATTTTCCTTAAGACATCTGGGCGCCGCCATCGCGGGCTGTTAAACAGATATTTTCTCGTTTTTGTATATCGCGACGTGAACTAATAAGGCCACGAAACATCGTATGCGCCAACCCAACCATTTTCATTCGTATGCGTCTACTGTAATACTGTTCATTTAGTTATTAAAGATGCAAAACGCAAAGGTTAACAGCCCGATATGGCGGCACTCAAACGCATCCGTAAAATAGTCTATACGCACTTCCTCAGGTTTCATAGTGGTGGAGCTGCATTTATCGAACGATTTAGATCTACACGAATCGCTACACATTACGACATTTTTTTCTAATGCGTTGGTTTCTTACGGCCCCTCCATAGAGAGCACAATAGCTTCCACTTTAGCGCTCAAAATACAGGCTATGAACCAATTAAAAGGACGAAGGATAAAAGAGAGAAGTGCACACACATGTATGACTGGACTTTCAGCTTTGCATTATTAGCAGAAACCATCTTACAGGAAAACCAGGGGTGCATGCGCTGTTAAGAAAAAAAAAAATGCCCCCACCTCCCCGAAGGAAATCGTGAGGAAATGCGAGGCATATCGCGCGCTTCACTCCATTTATATATGGTGGTTGTGGTTCGAAGAAGGAAAAAGGCGCCTAATTTCTGCAGCCCGGTCGGGAGCGCGTTTTTTTTTTTTGTTTTTTTTTATCGCGGTAGCTCCGCTGAAGCTCCCGCGATGCGAGCGCCCTCACACGCCAGAGCGCGCTCCTCCTCTCTACTCACTCTCCTCTACTCCGCCCGCACCACCTGCTGCGGTTTCTAGGGGCGAGGATAAGCGCGCGCGCCCGCAGCTGTTGCTATGGGAGAGGTGAGAGCGGAGAGATAACACCTGCCGGCGCGCGGACACCTCCTCAACCTATCCTCCTCCCCGCGGACAACGCCGGACAACGCCAACGCCGGATGCCTGACCTTCCGGCTAATGCATTCGCATTTAAAAAGGCTGCTTGATAACCGATACGCTAATCCCTAAAGGGATATGGAACCCAAGTTTCTTCTGCATCAAAGAACTGGAGGCTGCGCTGACACAATTGTCACCTTGCATGTTGATATAAATGCTTCAAGAATATTGCGTTCCTACTTGCCCCCCGCCTCTATCTCTTTTAATAATGATATCTGAGGTTTTACGTGCCAAAACCGCGATATGATTATGAGTTACGCCGTAGTCGAGGGCTACGGAAATTTCGACCATCTTGCGTTTAACGTGCACTGACGTCGCACAGTACACGGGCCTCTGACATTTCGCCTCCAACGAAATGCGATTGCCACGGCCGGGATCTAACCCCTGTCAGCAGCCGAGCACCGTAACCGCTAAACCACCGCGGCGGACGTATTTTGGCTGGTTCATGCTTTCAGCGTTGTGTACGAACTGACCCAGTCTTACTTTACCATACGCCACTGCTGCCTAGGTGGCGCTAGGTGTTCTTGCTCTGCGCATGCGGCCATCCGCTGGAAACTAGCGTACTACAGCTCCGCAGTAAAATAGGAAAGGAAGGAGAGAAAGCGAAGAGCAGCGTATCATCCGTTGACCACAGCGCTGGTGAAGCGGTAGATCATCCGCCTTTATTGAGGGAGGTTCAGGACTCGAGTCCCGGGAACCGCCGGGCACACAGCGATTTAGGGAGTACCCCTACCTGTGCTTGGCTCGCTAGTGTATGGATACTCATCTGTTGAATCTGGCCTTTCCTCTCCGCTCTTTGCTCTCTTTCCCTTCTCTCCTCCCCCACTAGGCGGCGCAGCTAAGTTGTATGTGAACACTCAGTGTATGCATAAGCGAATTCAGAAAAAGAAAGAATGAGGAAACGTTAGCTTAATGCCAGCCCTGGGCAGCAATATATAACTGCTGTTCATTGGGCGTTGTATATTTCTGCACGGAAGAATACAAAAAATTTCCATGCGGAAGGCATAACATCAAGCTTACAAGTCCTGGCCAGGTGTCTACAACTACGTTTCTCGTCTTTCACCTTGCTCCGCGCCGGTGCAGAGACGCTGTTGATCAAGCCAGGAATGGCCCAATTCATCTGTCTATTTACAGTCTATCCAATCAGCTCACCGGCGTACTGGTAGCGAAATGAAATGGCCTCACTCTATGCCGCGCTTCACTGAAGCGAACAAGCCTCGGCGCCGTTAAAACAGTACGTATACGTGGCGACCAACCTCATTTTTCCCCATCGGAGTTTACACAGCCAAGGCTGTTAAACAAGCAACTAAACCGTATAAACAAAAAAGTAACGATCGGCCCTGTGCACGCTCGACGTACTACTGTGACCAGTCCTCAAGTTGCTTCAAGCCTAAAGCCATTCCTGAACGCTCACACAAAACGGCTGGGCGCGTTTCACTTATCGCTCTGGAAAACTTTTTTTCATGTGTGTGCGGTCATCCGTGCGCACAGCTCGATAGACGCGCCCTCGTGCGTTCGGCGTTAAGCCTACAGCGTTGTTCTTGCTCGCGAGGTTTTAACAAGCTCGAAGCCATCGGTGCTTAAATACATAAAGAACAAAAAAAATAAATAAACAAAGTGTGAGCGTGTATTGATGGGAATGAGCGAGAGAGTCTGCGCCGACCTATATATAGATATACGGCGCGGTTCCTTCGTGCACAATAGAACGACTCGCTTCGACGTACTCAAGCGCCACGCCTGTCCAGTCACGAAACGCTCTTCCTTCAAATCGAGTCTCTTAAAGCACATGCCCGTGAAGAGCCTCTTGAGTTGGCCAGCAGAACGGCCGAGTGAAACACCGTTCGTTCGTTTACAACCGGCGTTGCAGCGCGGATTGCGGCTGGTACAGGGATGGCTTAGCCGACGAGGCAATAAACAGTAAAGCCCGAGACGTTGGAACACGCAGCGAATATGGCCGCCAATGAGAGATTAAAGAAGGAAAATATATTGTAGTAGGGGGGGTATATAAGGACTTTATGGGTTTTTTGCGGAGGCCAAGGTGGCAATAACGGTTCGCGCGCTTGCGCTCTCATTCGGGGTTACGGGCCGACGAAGCGGACATGCCTGCTTACAGAACTGCTGACAATTTTGCGGCGAGCAAGGCAGCCACGTTATGTGTTAGAAACTCACGACGAGCGAATGGAGGAAGGTGTTGCGCTGCTATCGAGGTCGTAAGTTTGATTCCCGAGCATGGCGGCTGTATTTAGACGGGACGAAATGCGCAGAGCCAAAAGGTTCCTTATGCATTCGCCGAAGACGATTACAAGGGTGAAGCTGTCCTTCTCTTCCCAGTCCGTTGTCTTAATTCCCTGCCTTCATTGTATTGATTTCGGCCACGGACAACTTGATGAATTCTCGCTCACAACCAACGACGCCGTCACCAACGCCAACGCCGACACCGGAATTTCGGCGAAACGAGTTCTTTAACGCTTTCGCGGTAAAATGAGCTGCAACAGGTATTTTACTGTGACACCAGATATCAAGAGAACACTGCCGAAACATGTCATACAAATTATTCTAGAGCTACATTTTGTGGGTACAACGCTTCGAAGAAGAATGGCAATGTGGGCAAGTTGGTTAATGTTCATTTTCAAGTGTTTGCGTCGCGAGCACTAAAATGCTCGTGTGCGTCCCTCTTTGTGCTGTCCTTTCTGCACTGTGTCACTTTTCTTCCAGCACTTACGTGAATGCGCAGCGTACTTTTGAAAATATACAATACTTTGCCGACAGAAGTGAATCACGTTTTCTCTGATCTTTATAATGTATACCATTTCTCTCTCTCTCTCTCTCTTCCGTTTCTTCCTTACTTTCTTTCTTTGTTTGGCAAGCACAACTTCATACTTCAAGTTACATGTTGTCCGCCTCGGTGGAACAGTGGTTACGGTGCTCGGCTGCTGACCCGAAGGTCGCGGGTTCGATCCCGGCCGCGGCGGTCGCATTTCGATGGAGGCGAAATGGTAGAGGCCGGTGTACTGTGCGATGTCGGTGCACGTTAAAGAACACCAGATGGTCAGAACTTCCGGAAGCCCTCCACTACGGCGTCTCTCATAATCATATCGTGCTTTTGGGACGTTAGACCCCACATATTGTTATTATTATTATCTATTGCTCTCTCGCTTAGCTAAACAGCAACTCATGGTCGAGAGACGAGTGGAAACATAATAAGATCTATCTATCTATCTATCTATCTATCTATCTATCTATCTATCTATCTATCTATCTATCTATCTATCTATCTATCTATCTATCTATCTATCTATCTATCTCATCTTTTCTCTTCCTTCTTACATTCTCTCTCGCCCGCTGTCATGCGCACCAATCGATACCGTTAAATGGAAACGGATATCGATGTAAGCGCAAGCGCCAACCCGTAAGTCATACCTCTTTCCTTCTTATTGTCACACCGCTCTAGCTGACGTGTCTGCCTTTCCCATCGCTGCCAGTTTTCATTTATTCCTCATTGATCGAGTTGTCCCAGAGCTTTCTTTCCCCTCACCTGCCTGTCTTGTATGCCTTTTTTTATCAGCAGCGTCGGCACCACCCGAGTACGTCGTCAGGCACTTTACTCGTATTGATTTGTTAGGCGCACAGTTCGATGACGAAGAACACACACACACACTATTACGTATGCATGCACGTGCATGCACTACACACAAGTGGATCGTCAGGAAAGATGGAAGGCTGATACAAGTATGCCCATTCTGAAAATGAAGTCGCGTATAGCGTAGATGCTTCGTGTGCAAGCATGTATCGTGCTTGCGTTCACCCAACAACTTGCGAAAGACAGCGGCAGCATGGATTTTTATCGAAAGATTAAACTGTATCGTGGCCTGGAGAGCGCCTGCGACCTACGTATATTCAAATTACTTTGTTATACGGTTTGTCACGGAGCAAGCACGGCGTTCGACCGGGGCGACGCAGAGTTCATTGTACGAGGTACAAACCAAGGGGCAGACAATGTCAAGCATTATCGCAGAGGACCTTTCACAACATTCTTTCTTCTTTTATTTCTTCTCCGTTGAGTTATAATTGCTTATGAATATTTCAAGTCTGTTGCTATTCTTTCTCGGTACGCACCAAATAAATGAGCTCACCCCCCCCCCCCCCCCAATCTTACCTTGGCGATAAAGGACGAAATAAATATTCTTTATTGGCCCTCGTTTGATGATTTGCTTGGCGAGAACCACTGATATACAGAAGCCATTTATAAAGTTGATAGGATTAAATCGGCCTATTCCAGCGCAATCGAATGTTTACTTTTTTTCCTTTTGTCGTGCGGTGCTCGTGATGTAAATTACATTGCACCAGGCACGATAACTCGCTGACGTGCGTTCGTCTTGTCCAAGACGCATGTTGCATGCAGCGTATACATCCGTATGAACCCCCGGAATAATGAGATTACTGCCCCCAATTATAAGCTACATCAACGATGAAGCGGGTAAGACTGATAGGGCATAAATTATTAAGTAACTATAACTTTTTAAATATGTACTTGCTTTATAATAGTGGGTGGTAAGAGCGAAGCAGCTAAAAATTCATGGCTGCAATAAGAAAAGTTATCACCACAGAAGGTAGCATAGATATTTGTAGATTTTCGGCCGAGTGTGTCGGTCAGGGAGCCTCATTTTGACGTCAGAGAAGAGACTGAGATAAGAGGCATAGGGAGATAAGAGGCATAGGGAGATAAATGCTTTAATGAAATGCTGGAGTTGTTAGCCTGGCTATTCGCTTGACATGCTACTTCAGGTGCTGGGTGATGGTTACGATATATACATTGACAAAAACACTTCA
The DNA here is from genome assembly GCA_030522465.1 of Rhipicephalus appendiculatus. NCBI lineage: Eukaryota > Metazoa > Arthropoda > Arachnida > Ixodida > Ixodidae > Rhipicephalus > Rhipicephalus appendiculatus. The sequence goes on from JALIZH010026400.1 coordinate 33,044, forward strand.
CAGCGTGAGTGCGCGCACGCACACACGCACACACACACACACACACACACACACACACACACACACACACACACACACACACACACACACACACACACACACACACACACACACACACACACACACACACACACACACACACACACACACACACACGCACGCACGCACGCACGCACGCACGCACGCACGCACACACAGACACACACACACACACACGCACACACACAGAGCATCAACAAAGTGCACATAATGCGTTACAAGAGTGTAGCGGGTACCGCGCTTTTCTGAAAAATGACGAATAATGGCAATAGTAGACGCTTCCCCACTACACAAAAAATTATGATGATTTATGGCGTATTGGCTACCATGCAAGTGCGGTTGTTGTAGTTGCCCCAAGAATGTTTAAAAAAGGCTCTAGAAAGGCCGCTCTCCCAGCTTTCGCTGTGACATGTTGAATATTTCTTTTCTTAATGCTATTAAAAGAATGGTCAAAAGAAGACACTCAAGGACGCGCACCGCCCTGGCCGTCCGCACGAAGGAGAGTTGAGCTCCGGCTTTGTTTTCTTAGATCGGCATAAACAGCAGCGTGTTTTCATTTCTTTTTTACTAGCCACTTTCTACATGTTTCTTTTTTCTTATATGTACTCAGCCTTTTTTTCTTTCTCTTCAAGTTCACATCACTCACGTTCATCCGCAACGGTCTTCGTTCTATTAAAGAAGCGGGCGGCAGCTGTTTACAACGCATGCTGCGGAGATAAAAGCAAAACTTTCACGATTTGAACCGCCTCTAAACGACAGTCGGGACTTGCATCGCATACGCCTCTGTCTGATGTCGCGTAGCGAGACCAGGGGAAACAAACAAGGGGCGTGTCTTCCTCTCTGTCTGTGCAAGCAAATGTAAAGCATAAACTCGGAACTCCTCTGCACGAAAGCACGTGTACATCTGTGTAACGAATCTTTCCTTACGTCTCGGCCGTACTGCAAACGTTACGGTGCATGGCATTTTGAATAAGAGTTGCAATCTGGGCTCGTTGTTGAGTCACCTGAACAAGTTCATCATCATCATCATCATCATCATCATCATCATCAGCCTGTCTACGCCCACTGCAGGGCAAAGGCCTCTCCCATGTTTCGCCAATCAACCCGGTCCTGTGCTTTCTGCTGCCACGTTATACCTGCAAACTTCTTAATCTCATCTACCCACCTAATTTTCTGTCTCCCCTTCACGCGTTTGCCATCTCTTGGAATCCAGTCAGTTACCCTTAATGACCAGCGGTTATCCTGCCGACGTGCTACGTGGCCGGCCCATATCCATTTCTTCTTCTTGATTTCAACTATGATATCCTTAACCCCCCTTTTGTTCCCTGACCCACTCTGCTCTCTTCCTGTCTCTTAAGGTTACACCTATCATTTTCCTTTCCATCGCTCGCTGCGTCGTCCTCAGTTTAAGTTGAACCCTCTTTGTAAGTCTCCAGGTTCCTGCTCCGTAGGTAAGTACCGGTAAGATGCAGCTGTTATATACGAGACACTGGAAGTTGTAAAGGAGTACGTCTACTTAGGACAGGTAGTAACCGCGGAGCCGAACCATGAGAGTGAAATAACTAGAAGAATAAGGATGGGATGGGGGCTCATTCGGCAAGCATTATCAAATCATAAATGGTAGTCTACCACTATCCCTCAAGAGGAACAAGTTCAAGAATTATCTGAATGTTGCAAAAGTTCAAAAATGCGTTTTGGGGGGTCCGGACGAGCTCGAAGGCCGACACGGCTGCCCATACGCCGTGGTGGATCAGTGGTTACAGTGCTCGGCTGCTGAGCCGAGGGACGCGGGCTCGATCCCGGCTGCCACGGTCGCATCCCGATGGTGGCCGAATGCTCGAGGCCCGTGTACTGTGCGATGCCGGATCACGTTGAAGAACTCCAAGGGGGGTCGGAATTCGCTCCGCTACGGCGTTTCTCATACCCTGAGTCGGTTTGGAACGTTAAACACCGTAGGCCAACCAACTAACATGCAGTAATGTGTACTGTTTCGGGCTTGTTGGTAGGACATCATGAGGCTTACAGCGCGTGGAAATACGAGCACCCTGAAGGACGTGACACACACAGGCGCTATTGATCAAACGCCTTGTGGCATAATCTCTTTTCTAATGTAGAAGAAGGTGGTGGTAGTGGTGGTGGTGGTGGTGGTGAACACATATGTTGCCACTGTAGAGCGCGGGGCCGAGCCCCCCTACATGGTACGTGGGTTCTCCCTCACTGTGAGGAGGCACCCTGACAGGCGAACGAAAGCCCTTGAAGCGCAATCCTCTTCATCTCGCAGGATATGATCCGGCGCTGATCGAAATCAGAAGTGCTGGTCATGATGCTCTCCCCAGTAAGACACCGCCGCAGCCGCTATTGGGGGGACGGATGAGGCAAGGAGCGAAGTTTTGCTTACCGCGCTAGCACTGAACGCGACAGTTGCTTTCGGTTCCCCGAAGAGTACTACGTAGAAAGAGCCCTGATCTACTAGAAATTAAGTGCAGTAATGTATACTGTGTCGCGTCCTTCTTCGTCCTCGTCTTTCTATGCATGCGCTATAATAAGCCTCACAACTGACACGGTTGTCCCAAGGGTTACGGTTTCTCCACGCGCGTCTTATAAAGCAAGGAACAAGAGGGCGCGACGCTCAACACCGGCGCAGATTTCCTATCTCTCTCTCTCTTTCTTTCTCTCCAGTGACTTTAGTGCGCGATGTTCTTCCGGGAATGCGTGAACCGCTGCAGGACCACTTTTACGGCACTTTTGGAGGATAGTCGCTGCAGATGCGAAGGGCAAAACACAACTTGAGCTTTACTGTAGGGCCGGAAAGAAAGAAAGAAAGAAAGAAAGAAAGAAAGAAAGAAAGAAAGAAAGAAAGAAAGAAAGAAAGAAAGAAAGAAAGAAAGAAAGAAAGAAAGAAAGAAAGAAAGAAAGAAAGAAAGAAAGAAAGAAAGAAAGAAAGAAAGAAAGAAAGAAAGAAAGAAAGAAAGAAAGAAAGAAAGAAAAGGATCTCGGGGATGCGGACAGAACCGGAGTGGGGCACGGTGCGCCCGCGGTCATATATACAACGAGGTTTCTTTCGCACGCGTACTGCGAGGGCTAATCTGGTCCGTGAAGCCGTAAATACGCGGTCGCGGGCGCGCTGGGGCCAAGTAAACACGGACACAAGGAAGAGGCGGGAGAGACGTTTACGAGCCATCCGGGTTGTCGTCATGAACGTGGTCGCCTTTTGCTCCTTGTGTTATCGTTCCGGAACGAGAGAAAGATCTTCGCTGAGGCTTTTACGCGTAAATGCGCCGCGGGAAGGTCGCGCACGCGAATGCCAGGATGTGTTCGTCACCTCCTGTATTATTATCCTGAACAATGGCAGGGAGCTCGAGAGTCAAGAATGCAAGAACTCGAGTGGACGTCGTAGCCAGGGGGCGTAGCCAAGGGGGGGGGGGATGGGGGGGTTCAAACCCGCCCCCCCCCCGAAATTTTTCAGTTTGGCTTGCGTATATATGCACGCACACATACAAATGCACGCACGAACATACATAAAGTATGGTTGAACCCCCCCCCCCCGAAAAAAAAATTTCTGGCTACGCTACTGGTCGTAGCGATAACTTCCGGCGCGACTAATAGCATCTCCACGCGGATATTGTAAGGACTGTGGGCAGTGTAAAGGTCCGGCTTTTGAGTGGCTTCCCGTGTGACGTTAGATACAACCTAACGAAAGAAACAGACAATGGAGATAAGGAAGGTGTGGGTGTGGACATGTGTGGTATAGTAATTACGTCATCAATGGAAAGGATTTAAAGTGGATCAAAAATCAACTTGCCGCAGTTCGGCTCCGAACGCACAATCTCCGGATAACCTTCGGATAGTTTGTAGCATAGGTCGGCAAAACTTGTGGAGCTCACTCAGACTCACTTATGAAATATATTTTGCGCTCAGGGCTCACTCAGACTCAGACTCACCAATATTTTCCTGAGCCGGACTCACTCGGACTCACATTCACCAAAATTTTCTTCAACCGGACTCACTCGGACTCAAACTCACCACAACATAACTCACCCGGACTCACTCAGACTCAGACTCATGGCTCGATCTGAGTCTGAGTGAGTCCGAGTGAGTCGACTCATGAGTCCGTTAGCCTAGAATTAGCTTTTTCGACCATGGTGTCAATGCTCTGTAACACAAATATCTGACGTAATCGGAGCTCTTGGCGCCTTTTGATATGTACCTTCGATACGAGTTATGATTGCTCGCAAACCAGTAAGGTAATTTTTCTTGAAATGGATGACAGCATAAGATATATTTATTTAGAACTTCCCTGGAAAAGTTAACGGGGGGAGGGAGAGGTCAAGGCACCCCCCCTACGTAATTCGCGCCTCTGATCAATAAATATTGAAATGATTTATGAACGACACTGCTTTGGAATATGTGTGAGTAAACGTGAGTAAAACCGTGAATCCTGGCAAGGCTGATAGTAATGCTGAAGACGAGTAGATAGGACCATAGGTCGGCAAAAGAAGGTGTAACTCACTCAGACTCACTCAAGAAGTATATCTTATGCTTTGGACTCACTCGGACTCAGACTCACTAAAATTTTCCTGAGTCGAACTCACTCGTACTCACACTCACGAAAAATTTCTTCAACCGGACTCACTCAGACTCAAACTCACAAAAATATTACTCACCCGGACTCACTCAGACTCAGACTCACGGCTCGATCTGAGTCTGAGTGAGTCCGAGTGAGTCGACTCATGAGTGAGTTCGCCGACCTATGGTTTGTAGGTTCGGTCCAGAATGTGAATTTTCCTGGGTGCGAGAGACGATCGCGCACCTTCTATTCGATTTTCGTCGTTTCAGTCCACGGAAATCCTCATCACCACGCTCGATAAAACTGGCAACCATTTCCTCCCGGAAACCGGAACTCTGAGTTCCTGGTTCCGGCTCTAGTCAGTCCGAACTGCACTTCAAGCTCTGGTGTTCTTTTTAAAAGCTAAGTACTGAATGAAAGACCCTAGCACACGGACAGATTTACATTTTTTTCTTCTATACTCCTCGCGTGTCGCAAAAGTGTCGGTGTGTACTTATATTTTAATGCACGTTACAGGCACTCAGATAGCCAAGACTATTTCGTATAATTGTTTCGTATCCGTAACGGGTTTGGGCGGGTAAATCTATAATTTGTATCCGTTCGGATTTAAAGGTGGTCCATGCCATCCCACTAAGAAATGAAAACAGCGGCACGACAACGCTCCGCCTCAGCGCGATCGAATTTTGTGCTAGCCGCTGCATGCTTAACAGATCAATAATTCGTAGACAAAACTGAAGGGTGGTGGAGGTCATTTGGCTAATGTGACACTGCGAGCCAGTCGCACGTGACAGAGAAAATCGGGCAGTTTTATTATATCGTGCGCTAAGGTAGTGTTCTTTGCGGTCTCCCGCTATTTCCGTCACATTAACGGGGACCCGCAAGAGGATAGCGTACGACGCATGCGCAGTGGCGACAGACGCTAACGCGAGGCTTAGCCTACGCTATTCCAAAACTCCCTAGTAACACACGATTGCACTATTTTGGAGGAGGTACGTTCCTTCCTGGGACAAATAAGTTTGCTTGTGAAGGGTGTTTCAATAATTATTTTATTTATTAGGAGTTATAAGCGTCTCCTTTTGTCATTACTACGGTGACAGCCGCACATTCTTTTTTTTTTTTCAATGCAAAAAGAAACATCTCAGAAAAGCATAGACGTGCTCAGGGTTCTACACTTAGTGTAGCGCTCTATGAGCCACTTACCGGTGTGAAGATGTCCTTGTATTAACTTGCTCGGACCCGCCTCCGATTCCCTCCCACCCCTCCCCCCGGCCTGTTGGTTGATACTGACAGAAAAGCTCCGCAATGGGTGCAGAAATGAAAACGGAGCAATGACGTCATTATCACAAGGGCCTTCGTCTGTGGCCCGGATTTGTGGTGGTAACGGTAAGAATTAAATGGTTCTTGGCATACAACATCAGGGATGCTAGGCCGCCATTATCGTCAAAAGCATGAATGGCCGTAACCTTACACATTAAGTAATCACGACATAGGCCCGACTGAGTAAAGGTATTGGGCTGACTTGTCACCCCCCTTCGCATGATTTGTGGGGTGGGGGGGGCACTCCTCTGCACCCTCCTAAGCGCACGATTATGGAGAGAAGCGTAGATGAAGAGTGGAACGAAGGCCCCATACACGCGCCATGCACGCCGATGACGCTTGCCGATCGATGCACGTACGCGAAGCCTCTTCTACGAGAGCAGAAATGCACAGTGTATCGAACGGGCAGTAATAATTGGGCCACGTTTTCAGGGTGTTTTGTGCTAGCGTGGAAGAGCGAGTGCCGGACCTACACTGGAATACATCGTGACACAAACGACCGGCAGTCGCGATGACTGCCACCTATGTTAGAGCGCAGCTCCTGGGCGACCGTTCCTGCGTCACCGTCGGTGGCGTAACCGATAGACATGAATAAGAAATCGATAGACACGACAAAAAAAAACTTGGACCATCTCCCCGAAGGGAACCCTCATGGGATGCGAAGCAGCAGCGGTGCGCACGGCGTTGACCCGGTTGAAACGGGCGTCATCGCAGATAAACGAGCCGAAAGAGTGTTTCCACTCGACGTGCGGTCGAGCGTTGCGGGTGGTGGAGAGGGTGAAGCGAGAGAGAAGTGACACGTTCAGAGGTGTTGCGAGCGGGCGGAGTAGCCGGCAGCTGCGGGCGCTGCCGCGAGCATGCTGCGGGTGAGAGAGAGAGTGACGTCAGCGCGCACCTGCGAGGGAAGCGTGTGAGGGGAGCGTGACCTACTTGGCAACGCTCCAACACCTACGGCGAGGGAGCGCGTTGCGGCGCATTCGTACGGACTTACGTAACGTACGGCGTTACACACGTGAGTCAAATAGCTGCTTCGCACCTACTAAAATAAGAAAAAAATACCAAGGATTGAATGAAGTTTGAACCCGGGCTCTCTGCGTGGCAGTCCAGTATTCTACCACGGAGCCACTCCGGTGCTGGAGACTCATTCGCAAAAAGACCCTATATAAGCGCGATGTCGGGCAAGGGGTTGCGTTAAGCTATGTAATATAGCGCGGCAGAAGAGACAACCAGTCATCACACAATGCTAACTGCGCAAGGAGTGTGTGGTTTAATGCTTCCCACCCACTTCAATGTGCTCAGCCATAATCCTTCTTCATCAGCCACATGCAGGATCAACGAAGTGCACATACCTTACGGATGTGTAGCGGGTACATCGGTTATCCGTGGAAAGACTGATAATGGCGTAGTGGGTGCTGTCCTACTTTAAAAAAAAAATTATAGCATATCCGCGGAGTGAATGTTGATAAGTGGGCGAAGCTCCGGAGGTACATCATCAAAGAAGTGATGGTGGTTGGTTGCATGTGGTCAAACGATATGCATGTGAGACCATATCGCGATGCCATGTGTTGTATGGCATCGCGATCGTCATCGTCATCAGCGTCATCGTTATGACGCATAGTGGGTACATTCCATGTGGTGTGCCGTGATGGCAGCGTCATTGTCATCACACAGGGGAGATACTGCTGGTTACGCAGGTGGCTACTACGTACTACAAACTACAAGGGACGCACGACCCACGGCAAAGACGTGATGGTGGTTGGTTGCATGTGGTCAAACGATGTGTATGTGAGACCATATCGCGATGCCATGTGTTGTATGGCGTCGCGATCGTCATCGTCATCACGCAGGTGGCTACTACGTACTACAAACTACAAAGGACGCACGACCCACGGCATAAGGAGCTTCGCCCCTAAAAAATATTTATGGCGTAGTCGATATCTTTCGGAAAGCCAACACTACAAGCACAGTTGGCCTTGCCCGAACACGAAGCTGCGCCCAGTATTCCCCTTAGGCAGTATCGTAATCGTCGGTGTTTTTTTTTTTTTTTTTTGTGACATTGTTCTCGACCGAAGCGAACAGCAACTCTCGTTGAATCAATTTTGCCATTTATATGCACAGTGGCATATTTTTCGGTAGCCAGTGTGGCCGCGAGTGCTTTGTACCGCCGCGTGGAAGAGTCTAATCCTCTCAGGGGAACGCCAAGTCTGCCCCGTATAACTTTACTGAGTCGGAGCTTTCCAATCCTTGTTTAAAGTGCAGGCATATGACCATGCAAATTTTTCCCGATAGCGGCAGCCGAAGACAACTGATGTAGCATTCCAACGTCTGTTCACTAGGTCGCGGGATCGAATCCCGGCCGCGGCGGCCGCATTTTCGATGAAGGCGAAAATGCTCGAGGCCCGTGTACTTAGCCATAGTTAAAAAAAAAGCGCGAAGAAACACGGACAAGAATTCACACAAGACCAGCGCTGGTTCTCTGTGAATTCTTGTCCATGTTTCTTCGCGCTGTTTTTAACTATGGTTACGTACCAACTGGATCGCATTCCCTCTCTTTCAAGTCGCCGTGTAAGGAATCCCAGGTGGTCGAAATTTCCGGAGCCCTGCACTGCGGCGTCCCTCATAATCATATTGTGCTTTTGGGACGTTGAACCTCGTCGATTATTATTATTATTATTATTATTATTATTATTATTATTATTATTATTATTATTATTATTATTATTATTATTATTATTATTATTATTATTATTATTATTATTATTAACATCTATGTACTCCTCACCTTGACCCCCAGAAAGGCGGGATGTTTTCATTCGGACTTTACCACTGGAAGTTGGGGGGGGGGAGTGGGGAGGACGTTGGTGTGAAACTTGCCCTCACCCTGATGTAGAAACCAGCGCACGCGTATGTGTGCGAGGCTAACTCCATCTACTGCAAGTTGCAACACCACCACCACGATACTTCTTCTTGGTGGCAAAAACTTCATTAAAAAAATTTTGCAGATTCCACGTACCTTGGGAATCAATGTTATGCGAAGCATGCGGAGGGAAGGTGACTGTGTTGTAATGTTTTATTGAGCGAAATGTTACGAAATTACGCTAAAGATATGTACAAATGTTATACGCACAGACATATGTTCCACAGTCGCATATGGTTTGCATAACAAGTTGTTTACAGTTGCGTAACGATGCCAACAGCAACATGGGCAGTAGCAACACCAGAAGCGGTAAACTGTAATGCAGCGCTTGTGCTCGCCAGGATGGTAGCCCTGGACACTGCAACATATATCAACTTCAGTGGATGGCGCTTTACTATAATTGATGTTAACCCGGCGTGACGGCTGTATCATCGGAGTACATATGTAATGTTTATAAAATTGGATAGCCAGCACTGCAACGACAACTGACGTTTCACGAACATTAGAGTCTATTCAAAAAACAGTTCCGAGACCTGGCGTGGCTCTGTGGTAGAATGCTTGATTGCCACGCAGAATGCTTGGGTTCGATTCCTGTTGGGACCCTGACATTTATTATTTGCATTCGTCCGGTCAACGTTGCTTATGACGTCAGCTTTTTAACGCTCTGGCGTTAAAAGTACCAATGTTTGTCTCGCCGTTCCTGGGTAATCTAAACTGTCAATCACCTGTGGCACATACCCGCACACCTGTGGCACATACCCGCCCCGTGGTATGTGCCACAGGGTTTGCCCGAAAGAGTTTGACGCCGTACGCGACGGGATTGTCATTATTCATGTCATGACCAGCGAGTCATATTCGTCAAACCATCTTATTCTCACATACTAATTTTGGTCTACCCCAAGTTAACCCTTTCAGTCCCGAATTAACTATTTTCAATGTAAGCAACTAGTTTTTACATTTTGAGATGCACATAATCGTGGTAGTCCAAAAAAACTGAAAAAAATCTTTGCTCACACTTTTCAGTGAAGAGTAATTAATGGGACAACTAATTTAATAAATAATTATTATTTAATAATATTTCCATAATTTTTACTTCATTTATTACTTAAAATGTTATTCAGATAGGATAGCATAATCTCCAATAGCCAAAATTCAAATTTCCGGCAATAAACTAAAATAAATGCCCCTATCTCTGCACGGTGAAAGAAGACGCTGCCTCAGCGAAGTGCGCGAACAGCACGACCGCTTCTGTAATTTCTTCGTTCAGACGTGACCTCGCTTTATTGTGTGTGCCATGTTGACACCACATGCAGGGCAGATGCTAAATACGGGCTCTTGAGGAAGAACAACGCTTTATCTTTACCAGATGCTTGCTGACTGACCTAAATAATTTATGATTCCAATTGTAATCACTGGGACTGAAAGGGTTAAAGGGGTAATCACGAGATCACCCAAACGTAGGCGGCTAGATAGATAGATAGATAGATAGATAGATAGATAGATAGATAGATAGATAGATAGATAGATAGATAGATAGATAGATAGATAGATAGATAGATAGATAGATAGATAGATAGATAGATAGATAGATAGATAGATAGATAGATAGATAGATAGATAGATAGATAGATAGATAGATAGATAGATAGATAGATAGATAGATAGATAGATAGATAGATAGATAGATAGATAGATAGATAGATAGATAGATAGATAGATAGATAGATAGATAGATACGCAGATAGAAACGCTAAAAGTGCCTGCAGTACGCAAAGAAATGCTTCGCATTTAAAAATTTCGCATTTCCACGAAATGAATCATGACGAGTGGGCGAAGCACTGGGGATCGTTCTTACCGTAAATCACCCGTGACGTTGCATACTCGCGCATGTAAATGAGTGACAACGCGTGTGTACAGTATATACAATGTGTTTTTGCCGTTGAGCCGCCGCTTCCCGCGTCCTGAACCCCGGGGTAGCAGCTTGTTGTCGGCGTTGCCGTTTTGCCTTTCGCGGGCGAGAGCGCGTTCACGATCGTTTTCATATGGCAGAAAGAGAATGTGTGGTCTGGAACGCGCTTATTCTTCATCGTCATCATCGTCATCGTCATCATCATGACGTATAGTGGGTACATTCCATGTGCTGTGCCGTGATGGCAGAAAGAGAATGTGTGGTCTGGAACGCGCTTATTCTTCATCGTCATCAGCGTCGTCGTCATCGATCGTCATGGCGTATAATGGTTACCTTGCACGTGATGTGCCGTGATGGCATCGTCATCGTCATCTGGCCAGGGCGGACAATGGGGGGACAGAGCTCGTTCATGAGATGCTTCGTATCTAAAACTCCGAAAAATTCGTGGCCTGCGCCTAGGTAGCCCCCCGAGTAGGACCGGAGACCTTGTCTCCTCACCGCCTCACGGGCTTGCTGGATGGCCCACAGTTGATCCTGGAGCTTTGAGCTGCGCATCGCGGCCATCCAACGCGCCGCCGCTTCATCTGGGGAGCCTGCATTTTCTTCGCCTATAACCACACATTCCCAGAGAATGTGCTGAAGATATGCGTGTATCCAGCCGCATAATTTGCAGTTATCGTCTGAATAGATGTCTGGGTATATCTTCCTGAGGTGAACGGGGTTGGGGAAGATCTGGGTTTGTAATTGTTTCCAACTACCGCTTGGGATCCTTGGAATCTACAATTTTTGCTTTCGTTTCTAGCCCCTCGAAGTATGTGTATTGGGGCACGATTATTTACGCAGCTGCCGTTGTCATACATTTGAAATGTCAATTTATGCGGGCCGGAAGAAACGGTGTACTGTAGGGGCAGGACGATCACCAGTCTTGCCAGTCTTCGGGCTTTCCCTCTGCGCCGGTATCTCGCCGTTTTGTGAAACCTTAACGAGAATTTTAACAACTGCGACCCTGTTTGTCAGGTAGTGCAGGTAGCTTTAAGTGTGCCAGCACACTAAAAGAAAATTACTTGAAGGAAAATTGGGCAATGAACGATGAAGGATGACTGTTAACGTTGAAAGATAAAGATAACTTCTCAGTAGATCTGACGAGGTATACAAACGAGATAAGCAGTTCTGGAGCGTTTACTTGTGCTGTCCACATCGGAAGCCATACTATGTGTTATTCACGTTAGGACCCTTATTAAAACCCTTTCTTGGTCATATAGCGTGCGCTGATATCAGGATCGGCTTAACAAATAATCACCTTTTGATTGTATTGAATCCGGAACCAACCTTAAGCTGAACAGCCTTAGACTCAAAAATGACGAATTGAATGGGGTAGAAAGGGGCGTGGCCGTAGCGTAGTTGAAGTAGGCTTCACTTTAATACACTGACGGCACGCTAGCCTGTATGAGACGAAAAGTATGACTCAAGGGCGGCAAGCAGGGAGAACACCTTAGCCCGTTAAGAAGCCGCCTTGCGGGCAATACCCTTGCGCCATTCGTGTTCGTTTCTCCCGCGTCGCACAACTTTTAAATGCGAATGCATTTCTTAGTCAGGGCTATGTCAGGCATCCAGCGTTGTGCGGCGTTGTCTGGCGGCGGTGTCCTCGCGCCGGCAGGTGTTCTCTCCGCTCTCACTCCCTCTCCCATAGCAACAGCTGCGGGCGCGAGCTTATCCTCGCCCCTAGCAACCGCAGCAGGTGGTGCGGGCGCAGTAGCGGAGAGTGAGTGGAGAGGAGGAGCGCGCTCTGGTGCGTGAGGGCGCTCGCATCGCGGGAGCTCGGCGGAGCTCCCGCGATAAAAAAAAACAGGCGCTGCGCCGTGCTCCCGACCGGGCTGCAGAAATTAGGCGCCTTTTCCTTCTTCGAACCACAACCACCATATATAAATGGAGTGAAGCGCGCGCGAAATGCATTCGCATTTCCTCACGATTCCCTTCGGGGAGGTGGGGGGCATTTTTTCGGTGCAGGCTCAAGGTAAACCACTTGTATTTTGCGCTTAGAAAGTATTTTAGATGAATAGCGGCTACTTCTCAGAGTGCGTCCTGATGGTGAGCGTGTGATCCTCGGATGTGTGCTTTCTTACCTTTGTGTCTTCCTAGAAGGTTCTGAATGAGCGATCGACTAGGTGCCAAACATTAGTGATGTTTTTTTTCTCGATAGGATTCAACGTCCATCTGGCGTGGTGCCGTGTTTTATTCAAATCATTCAAACCTCGTACAAAATGTCCCGTTCTTCCGAGCTGCTGTTGTATTGAGCTTGGATTAAGAGCTCACGGATTCCCGCAACATGTGGAATGGTAGTCGAAGCGGCCTCATCATTCACAAACACAACGAGTCAGTCATTTTTACATGAATTCAATTTTTTTTTATCGCCTTTATTTGGAACAGCCACTTGAAGGAAGAACAACATACAGGTTCGCTGGAACATTCTGTACAAGCTGTGGACGACAGTACAGCGGTATTCACTGAATGTGGAAAGTGAAACATGAATATTTTACAGACACATATCGTGGAAGCATGCATTTAGAACGCGAGTCTCGTTAAAATTGCGGATTGTTGTTTTGAGCACGAGTTTGCGCGCCGAGTAAAGTAGCAGTATTCAAACGCGAAAAAGTGAAATCGTGCTCCTAAGGTAACTCAGTTCGTTCGTTCGACCAGACCCGAACGTGTGACGCCATACAGTTCGCTTCCTTAAGCTGGAAGATTCCTTACCACCAGCCTTGATGACCGAAAGTACAGTTGGCAGGGTTCTTAGTGGTCATTTATTTAAAGGCACCGTCGCTAGGGAGTTATCATCAAAAGGGAGGTCATTCTTTTCTTTAAATTGACAGTAAAGACTAATATCAAGTTTGGTTAGATCGATGTTTTACCTGCGGTGGAGCGTAGCGTTTTTTTTTTTTTGTTCTTTTTTGCGCCCCGCCAATAATCGAATTCCTCGCGCCGAAAAAGCCACCGAAGGTCCCTGGTGTCGCTGCTCACTCTGAGTCCCCCGCGCCGAATAGGGGACCTCGTCACCATCTCTGCTGCCGTTTTCTGTGTATCAGCGGGCGTCCGTGAGATCCAAGGCCGTGATATGCAACAATTACCCTGGCTCACTACACGTTTATTTAAGGTCATAATTTATGCAAATCGTTTTTATCGCTAATTCGTTGAGTAATCAAAATCGAGGATGGGACGTCATTTGATGAGGTACCCAAAGGGCACGAGATAGGGCGTTAATCCTATATCTCGATGTCATCGTTTTCTCGCACACAAATACTCCATTCTCGCCAGGAATGGTGAATCGGTTATTACACAATCCTAATACTTCTATCCAGTTCAACTTAATGTGTGCCTTTACTGGCCCTTTAAATACTCCGCAATTGACCTTTGCGACGTTGCAAAACGGAGCACCGTGGTTAAGCTCAGAAATACAAGAATCGGTGCTCTTGTAGTGAGACCTGCAATCACCATAGGTAACAGTCGACCACCAGCGGATGTCAACAGCTACATTGTGAGCATGCTCTCCTGCTGGAATCGCTGCCTCTGTAGCAATGAACGCTTCAAAACTTCTTGTGACCTTTCACACCATTTAAAACCCTTCGCGCCGGACCACCCTGCGGGCAGTGCTGGTCATCCAGTTCACTTTCACCATTGAACCACCTCTAGCAGCCTTGCACAATGGACCACCCTGTGACCAGTGAGCCAGTACTCGTCCGTTAAGCTTTGTTTCTAATAGAAACTGCACCAAATAATGTCATACGTATAAGAAAGCTAAACGCTGACGCACAAGATGCAACACAATTTTTATGCGCCATGAAACTCTTGAAGTTATAGAAGACTTTGGTTTACCTTGTCGAAAGCGCTTAGGTTCATCTCCACATATCGCGGAGCAAGTAGTATACCATTGCCAAGAATATGCATGGGTTCAGTGGTCAGTGGTTCGTTATATTACATATGTACAATTTCAGAGAAGTTGCTTTGCCATGGGTCGTATGCCATGGTAGCCAGACGAAAAAAGCCGCACCTATATCTTCCACCTCAGGCCTCCTTTCGCACTTTCTAAAAGATCCTTTCCACATCAGTGCCATTCGAGCAATGTGCAGTCCCTCATTTATCACGCCGAAATTGTTCGATGCAAAGTCAGTGATGCTTATCAAATATTATGATTCAAGTAGTGTCTGGTAAAGTTTTTGCCTTTGCAGCGAGAGACAACGTCGAGCGGTTGTAAACTTGCTCAGACAAGAGGAACGTATAAACACCGTTCTTTTTGCTTGCTTGATAATGACAAGTTCAGAAAGAAAAGACAACTTCTGTGGATGGTTGGCAGGAACATGTTCTGACAAAGAAGGCTGCGTCTTGTTTCCCCATGTGGAGTGGTTACAGATACTGCATGAAAGCAAGCAACACGGATTGCCAGCAACACTGGCGACTTTTGTATTTATTGCTAGTCGGGCTTTCTACTGACCCCGCACTCGTGAACAAAACCTTGTTTTGTCACACGCAGATTTCAGCATAGCTTACTCCTTTCGGGTTCTCTAGGGCATTCAGAGTTTCTCATTGTATATTGCTTTTTAAAAGAGCGATATATATTCAAGCACGTGACTTCAACACCTGACATACTTTTCTCGAAATCAAACGAATGAACACGCGACTGCGAAGTATACGTGGGGTTCTCATTTCGCTGCTGTATTTAACGTAAGAACACAGGCACTAGCAACGTCTCGCGTTCAAGAACATTACTAACTCGGATGACCTAAGTGTCGTGATGGGTAACAAGCACTTGAGCATGACTCTTCAGAAAGCGTGCTTTAGCGTCTGCAGCTTTCCTGACATGTACATCTTTTCGAACCCTGGTAAAACCCTCAAGAGTCGGCTTTGAGAGTGATTACTCTTCAAGCAGTGTGCTAGACCTTCCGACGTGCGCCGAAAGAAGATATGTACCCAGGTCACCCTTCGTAAATCATCTACACCAGTTCCAGCTGCTTGTCAAGGCTGCTGCAACGTTTCCGCTTTTGTCCCCTCCTTACCACGCCATCGTGGTCGTCTTTGATACATGCGTTTGCGCACAGTCAACAACACGGCATGAAACAGTTCACCGAACACACTTAGTACACGCGTCTCTAGCAAAAGCTGGAAGTGCCTGACCCTTTGGTCGGTCCGAGGGTTCTTCCGTGTATCTATACAAAGGCACTCTGTTACCTGCTGTGAAATCGGTGGCGCATGTGTAGCGTTTGTCATTTTTGAAACGAGATGACCACAGGGAAGTCAATCGATTTAGACCTGCGAAGGCGATGTACTTGTAGTCTGAAGTGGCTCTTCCTTTACTTGATACACCAAGAGCTCTGGTCACCTCTTCTCCCTTATCACTGCCACCATCGTATCGTTTCATCTGACAACTTGACCGCGAGGCAGCTAATTAAGCGTAAATAATCAATTTATAGAGTGTTCGCGGGAACTTGGGGGGAATCGTGCTGGACCCTCATTTCTGTAAAGTATTCAACGGCGTACGTAGACTTATCTGCATTGTATAATAAAAACTAAAGGCTTAGAAATCAGCAGATACTTGTAAGAGAACAACAAACAAAAAAAGCCCCGCGGCAGTATTCAAATGAGAACCTTCTGCACAGGGTTAATACAGCTCTTGTCCCTAATGAGCCTTAAGAAAACCACTCGCACCTTTCTCTGTAACTTGCCAGAAACCGCCCACCTCATATGTAGGTGGCCCGCAATATTTCGGAAGATTGAGTAGGTGTAAGTGTGTAGACACACTTTTTATGGAAAGAAGTATTCGATTTTTGCAACAGTGGTCACATGAAAGAGAATCTATGAGGACGACACAAAGGCGTGTAGTCATCATCGCGACAGATCGAGAAGGAAGTTACTTGAGACATCATCCCGAAATCAAAAGTTCGCGTACAAGGTTTCACATCTGAAACTCGCTCTCCGGGAATATTGCAACAAGACACTGATCCCTCCTGAAACAAACACACCAATGTCTTTTTTAGCTAGAAACCTTCATTGCCAAGCAAAGGCATGCACGTTCATTCGTGTCTTAGAGCAGTCGCGTCGACAGTCCATGGTCCAATGACATCGCTTCCGGAGGTTTCAGTTCTTCAAACCGGAACCTGGAAAGTACGATGGTTCCGAAAAATTCTCGGCCCATCTCGGCTAGTCGAGTACTGAACTGTGCAGCTCTCTGTCTGTCGCTACCTGGCGATGGCCGACGCCATGATGTTGATTCCGCGAAAGTTCTTGTCCCTCGAAGTGGAAGCACCGTTTGTGAGGGCAGTCCCGTTCTGCTTCTGCGTGCCGTCTCGCTGGCTGACCGAGGGAGCGTCCGCGCTCACGGCATCGTGCAGCACCTCCATGAACTCGGTGGCCCGAGCCGCCGTGCCCTGACGCATCTTGGCCCAGCCGGCCACGGCCGGACGCTGGATGCCGTCGATGGAGAGCGTCTGGTGGCACAGAGCGCTCGTCAGTCGCCGTATCACGTTCCGCCTCTCGACGAGCGTGGGCAGGTTCAGTCGTGCCACGAACCTGACGAGGTACTCGGTCGTGAAGCGAGTGGCCTGCATGCGGTGAGAACGGGTTGCAATGTACATCTATGTTTCTCTAAGAACGCTAAACAGCACAGAGACGATATAAAAGAGGGGGCCTGTTCTGCTTAAGCCTCGTAAAGAAGTGCTCTGATCGGACACCATTTCTCCCAACCCGCCGTTCTACTGTAACGTTTACAGCCTCTGTAAAAGCTTCCTGGACTACCCTTTTTCGTGTAAAGTTTGAACTTGGTCTAATTAAAAAAGCTTCAGCAAGAGCGAGGAAGCGGACAAGTACAAAGAGAATGGGCGCCAGCGCTTGCCTTCGACCAGGGTTCACGATGTGCGCTTCAGTACGGGGGGCTAGCAAACGTAGGCCTCTACAAAAAACAAGTAGAACTCAACCATATATTGTTCCCGGCATCACAGACATCATCACAATCGGCTACAGAAAGTGGGATGAAGACGTCCAGAGGGACACTCCTTTCAACAAAGAGGCGATACCTTGTTCAGCTTCTGAAGAACGGCGACAGGGTTCGTTGGCCGCACGACGACCGCCGTCAGGTCCTGCTTGTTCAGCACGGGCTCCTTCAGTTCATCCAGCCAGTACCAGAGAAGGCCGGCCAGAATCACGGGGTCCTCTTCGACGTTGACTTTGTCCCACGCGGCGCCCCTGGTGTTCAGCTCGCGCTGGTACTTCCGCAGCCGAGCCAAGTACGTGTCTCCCAGCAGCTTGTGCTCCAGGAGGAGCGCCGATGCTACGTCGGAAGGAGACAGGGCCACTGACGAGCAGGCGGCCTCTTCCTGAGCGGAATATATTTCAAATATTTTAATGAAATTCCTCAGTTCTTTACGTGCAGAAACCACAATGTGCATAGGTGTGCGCAAGGTGGGGAGAGGGCAGAGGGGGAGCGTCCCCCATTAATCATCTATAGACTATTTTACCGAGGAGTTCGAGTGCCGCCATATTGGGCTGTTAACCTTTGTGTTTTTGTATCTTTAACAACTAAACGAACAGTGTTACGGTAGACACATACGCATCAAAATGCCTGGGTAGGTGCATGCGAGGTTTCATGGCCTTGTTAATTTACGTCACGAGATACAAAAACAAGAAAACATCGGCTTAACAGCCCAAGATGGCGGCGCCCAGGTGTCTTACGGAAAATAGTATATAGCAGGGGTCTCAAGCACGCGGCCCGCGGGCCGCATGCCGCCCACGAGCCGCATGCCGCCCGCGAGGCTCTCGGTTGCGGCCCGCAGCCCGCACATGAGTCTTCGCCCCACGTTCTTTTAACGCGATAGCGTTAAAGAGCTCGTTTCGCAGAAATTCCGGCGTCGGCGTCGGTGTCGGCGTCGTTGGTTGTGAGCGAAAAATCATCATCTTATCCGTGACCGAAAAATCATCATATTGTCCGTGACCGAAAAATCGAGAAAGATGCAAATAAAATAAATAATAAAAATTTTCGGGTCCGAGTGAGGATCGAACCCGGGTCGTCTGCGTTGCAAGCAGGTGTTCTACCACACAGCCAAGCCTCTGCTTGGAAATACTGTGAAAATAACTTCCTCTGCTTGGAAATGCAGTGAAAATAACTTCCATGCTTCGCAAACGCAAGCGTCCTTTATATAGGCGTCGCAATATAACATGTAATATCCCAGGAATATTGCGTGGTACAAGCGTACATTGCCATCGGGCGTCAGAATATGTGAATTTCATAACGATTTCATAGTTTAAAGTCAGCCACCCATTACAAACGGCACACACCTTACTGCGC
Organism: Rhipicephalus appendiculatus; assembly: GCA_030522465.1. Classification (NCBI taxonomy): domain Eukaryota; kingdom Metazoa; phylum Arthropoda; class Arachnida; order Ixodida; family Ixodidae; genus Rhipicephalus; species Rhipicephalus appendiculatus. The sequence continues at coordinate 52,122 of JALIZH010026400.1, forward strand.
GTATTCCCTTAACACCACGTAGTGGGTGCATTGCAAGTTCGAAAACATTTCCCACATTTGCCGCGCATAATTCCTCCTGGTTTAAAGCATATTACCCATTACATAGTATGCACTAAGTGACTGAAGTAGGCACTAGGGACGGGATATCGCTATCGCGTTCAACTCTTAAAGGCGAACTTATTGAGTCGGTTCGTGGGCTACCAAGCCAGACTGGCTTACGGCATTGTTTCTGTGAATCATCCCATGTGTCAGCTTGTTCTGAAACATAACCGTGAAACAAAAATTTTATTGCACAATCGACGTCAAGATTTGAGTCATATTGGAGATCGATATCGTCCTGTTTTTTGAAATTCTGGCACCACCAAATCTCTTTCAGAAATAACCTGTATATGAGATATGGGAAAGTTTTCTCTTAAATAGCGGCGTTTGCTAGCAAAATGTAAAACTCCCCCCCTCCCCCTCCCCCCCACTCGTACCTCGTTCACTGCCCCGGCCCTTGCGGGACTAAATTGCGTGACTGTGGCCCGCTGGCTGGGGTGAGTTTGAGACCGCTGATCTATAGGTAGGGGAGGAAACCAAGTCTGCCGCATACCTTTTCTAAGACAGACCTGTCCCTTCACTGTTTAATATGCAGGTTTATGACGATTATGGCGGCCGAAGACTCCCTGATATTTACTTGCCACTTCTAAGCCCTGAAATCCGGAGACAAAGGCAGGCCATTGTGAGAAGCATGCCATCGCTTTATTTTCATTTCCGCATCTATTGCGAAGCATGTTTTCTATCGGACTTGGTCATTGGAAGGAGGGCGGGGCGCTGCGTTAAAGCTTACCTCCCAACCCCCCTGTTATGCAGAGCTCTGCGCATGCCTATGACGATATGATCATGATGAATGCCGTAGTCCGGATTAGGTATGGCCAACCGGGGATTCTTTAGCGTTCACCTGAACCAGCTCCCGTTTTCTATAAATCGCATGCGAAGCTCAACCTGTTCACATCTACCATAGGTAATTTTATTGAAGAAGACGTATTCGACTCCACTGATTCTCGATCTGCGTACCTCTCGACGTGCCCGCAGTTCCTTCTGCGAAGACAACTCCTTGAAGCAGGCGTTCTCGGTCAGGGTCTCGTCGTCCTGACTGCTGCCGCCGGCTTCGCTGGCCTCGAACTCTTCGTCCTCGTAGCTACTGAACTCCGGGCTATTGGGCGTCGACGCGAAGAGGCCGGCGAGTCCGGCGATCAGGAGGGAGTCCAGGACCGCGTCCGTGTCCGACGGTTCTTCGTCCTCATCCTCGTCGTCGGGAGACGGCGAGAGGATGTCTTCGACGCTCGTCGTCACCGAGGAGCCGCTGGTGGCCGCCGAGTCGCCGCGCTCGCTCAGCGCCGTGGGCCGCCATCGGTCGTGGCTCACGGAGGAAGAGAGGAAGTAGTTCCAGAAAGGGTCCAGCTCGGTCAGCTCGAAGCTCGGGCAGCGCACCGTGCTTCCGGTGCTCGACGTGGAACCGGCCGTCGTGCTGGAACGATGAATCACGAGGAGTGAGATATCCGAATAAGACACAAGTTCAGGGGATGATGGATGTTAAAAGTTATGAAGAGATGATTGAAACGTGAATGTTCGCTGCATCCATCGTTTCGACAAGCCGACACGTCTTCGTCCAGCCAAGTAGTTGATAGTCTGACTAAGACATGTCCGCTTCCCGAAAGGTTGGCTCCAACGACGTTCCCTGTTCATTTTTTTTTTTGTCACAGGAGTGAGATGACAAAGTCCTCTTAGCGCATTTTCTACCTTTCCCCTTCCTTTTTCTCTCTCTCACTCTACTTTATATTCCCCTTTCCCAATCTACCAGCATAGGGTAACCAACCAGAAGCTATTCTGGTTAACCTACCTGCCTTCTGTCTTTTCTGTTTCCTTCACTTCTCCTTAACTTGGAAAGTTCTTTCCAGAAATCACTTCTTTAAGAAATGTATACAGGACAATCGATATATCTCACTGTAGTGGAAACTGTCGCGGTTATCGTGTGGGCGTCATCTGTCCTGTGGTCGCAATAGTTCGAATGGCCTCCGTCCATGCACCATGCAGTTCGCGACCCTCGTCATAGCGTCCTCCCCTCGGTTTCAATCCTAAGCAAGCCCAGTATGGTTTCTAATCGATTGGCAGATTATATATGAAACGGATTAAAGTCAATAAGCCAAGGAATTCTCATGATGAATGTTAATAAGCGCCCATGTTGCTGAATACATTTTCTGTAAAAGCACATCGTGAACGTAACTGGTAGTTCTAAGGCATTCTGCCATCGCGGCAAACATCATTGTAATCAACTGCTACGGATATCATTGGACGGGAACTAATCGCTGTTCAAGTACCTGCTCCGGCTGCTGATGCTGCTACTTGAGGAGCTCTTCACGCTGCTTGTGCCTAGCGTCCCCTTGGACTGACTAAGCCTGAGCAGCCTCTCGCATAGTACGTACAGGATCTGCAAATGGAATAGAGAAGTTCAAAGATGAAGACACACATATGCCTTCGCATTACGCGAAATGCACCACAGTAAACCCCACTTAAAAATGGGCGAAACTTGCACTAAGCCGCGCAAGGCGTGAAACTGCGAAACTGGACAAGTCTGAAGATTAATCTGCTTGCTTCTAGGTTGTTTGCGGGCCTTAGCTAGGTGATGCAGCTTCCAAGTTGCTTCTAGGTTGTTGCTAGGCTTCAGCTGGGGTATGCTACGTCGTTTTTACGTTGATTCTCAGCGCAGAGAGGTTCGAGTTAAACCACAGACAGTCATAACACGACACGGATGTCTAAACTCCAGAGACAGAACCTCGCGCCGAAACGAAGCGTCCGCCCCTCTCATAGATCTGCGGGCACATCGTCGTTGGCGTAGGCCTTCCGTCGTTTTGGGGGTCTTCTCGCAGACGCCGTTGCCTTTCCCGTTCCCTAGTATTCTCTCGTACGCACTCGGGGTCTTCGGCTCGACGCTGTCGCTTCGCCGCCATTTATTAGGCTAACTGTTGCCTTCTTCATTTTTAGTGAACCAGCGGTCAGTAGTGGGACTTACCCAATTTCTGTGGCACATGCCTGGTTATGATGATAATAGTTTTCTCAATCGACTCACAGGGAACGATTTCCTAAAGAGTGAAGCGGTTAAAAGACGACGCATACACGATTTTTCTGTATTTATTGTTGCGTTAACACTGGAAGGTAGGCTAAGCAACGATCCCAAAATATGAATTCGCAACATCCCTACCAATGGCGTAGTAAGTGGGAAAGCTCAGCAGAAGTGCGGGTAACTCCCCACCCGCTATCTTCACATTTTAGGTGCATATGTATACACGCACGCATACAAACACCCGCACGCACGTACACAAAGGGGTACATACATAAAGGGGAAAGAATTGCGGTGAGCTAGCTTACCTTCGGAATGTATCTCAAATGTCTAGCCTCCGTGCCGTGCATGACTTTTCGCTGTTTGGCCAGGTACTGAATGAGGGTGAAATCTGTAGCCTTGGTAGGCCTGCAGCGGTAAAGGGCGACCATAAAGTATGAGAGTTTTGCGAAACATCTCCAACAGCTTTTGTATACCTGTGGATCTGATCAACATGTTACAATGTAGAAATTTTGTCTACACGGCTTTTGTGCGTAGCCGTCATACCCGTGCTACGTTGATGCGCTATATGACTGTTCAATCACGTCACAACAAACAAGTGAATTATTTCTCCACACTCAAATGGTTAGCTTTTATACCTAATTTACGTACACGCCAGGTTGAACGCTAATTACGCGGAAAAAGAGTTGAACAATGAGCTCACCTGTATTTGTCTACTTTGGTCGGTTTTCTACTTGTGTACCTGCAGGAACGAACGTTCGAACACGTTAGCAGGGATGCGAGCGATACGAAGACATAGAAGTATGCACACTAAAGGAAGGAGTCATTGCGGAGGAGAAGGAGGAGCAGACAGGAATGGCAACCGGACATGCGTTCGGTTTGCTACCCTACACAAGGTAAATGGGCGAAGATGAAAAGAAAGGAGAGGGACGAAAGATAATACGACAGTGCGAGCATGTCGAGTACGCCTACAACGGGTTGCTGAAGTCAGTGGTTTTCGAGAATTCCTATAATACTGTGGGATCATCGTATTTCCTCCCTTATTTCTCAATAAACAGGGTCATGACACGGTCACCCGATAATTTGCGGTTTTGAGCTGAACATAGAAGTAGAGGGTCTATCGTACACATATATGTATGAAAGGTGCACTGTAAAACAGTATTTCAGTACAAAAAAACTTACACCATCTTCTCAAAGAGAACCCTGATGGGATGCGAAGCAGCAGCGTTGCGCATGAGAGCGGTGGAGAGGGTGAAGCGAGAGAGAGGTGACACGTACAGACATGTTTCAACGCGTACGTTAGGCGCGCGTCAGGCGGCAGCTGCGGGCGCTGCGGCGAGCGCGCGGCAGGCGAGGGGAGAGAGTGACGTCAGCGCGCACTGCGAGGGGAGCGTGACGTCAACGCGCAACTGCGGCGTGACCTACTTGGCACCGCTCCAACACCTGCGGCGAGGGGGAGCGCGTTGCGGCGCGTTCGTACAGACGCACGGACGTAGGGACAGCGTTACACAGCCTAGTCAAAGAGCTGCTTCGCATCTAATAAGCCCTGGAAGTCCCCGGCTGTATATCCGGCCCACCGTCGGCGACCGACACATCGCCATGACGTGTGTGACATCATGTGCTGCACGCAGCGTAGCCGTCGTCTTCTAGCAATCCTTCAGCCGCTTCAAATTTCAATTTCAGGCTGAAGAAAGCTGATTTAGCTCGATTGACGCGGGGCTGGATGGATGGATGGTGGAACTTTATTTATAGTCCCGAGAGACGCGACTAGAGCGCAGTGGTCTTCTCCCACGTTGGGACGGGCAGGCTAAGCCTGACCGCCGCATCGTGGGCTCTCTGGACGGCGCAAAGCTGATCCCCCCTTGTTGAGCGAGGAAGAAAATCTTTCGACGGAATGCCGACGCTCGCACAGCAACCGGCTTGATAAATCACGGCTCGCGAGTGTGCCAGTGTTGGCCGACTCTTAGGCCACTCGCGGGTTTATAAAAATATTCAGCTATAAATTGAGTTTTACCCCTAAAGCGCTAAAACTTTGCCACATTGCTTGACAACGCACAATGATCAAGCTAGGTTAACACAGACTATGATCTAAAATTTGGTGTCATGACCCCTTTATAGAGAGAGAGAGAGAGAAGCAGAAGAAAAGGAAAAGCAGGGTGGTTAACCTGGTACTAGTACCTGCTTTGCAACCCTGCACATGGTTGTGTGTCAGGAAATTAATGAAAGAAAGAATGAAGTTTTAAGATTTAAAGCTAACTGCGTTAAAAGAAAATGCAACAGAATGCCACATGACGTTCTTCGGGCTGCCTCGTGATCCGTCCCATTCCGTGCCTCGAAGCTAACTAACTTGCCAGGCGGCATCTGGTCGCGGCATCCGGTCGAGGGGAACTTCGAGTCCACACGGGCATCACACCACTGCAGGCAGTACACACTGGTAGAAAACACGTGAGTTCGAAAGATTTGTATCGGTGGCGGTGGTGGTGGTAAACATTTTTATTTCAGAAAATGAACCAAAGTGTTGCTGCATATGCAAGCTTGAGTGGCCAGACCCTATTCCGGGACGCCAATGGAGCAGGCCGCTGCCCGAGCGCGCCTCACCAAGGAGCGTTGAGCATCCAAGGTAGAGCAGCCGAGCAGGTACTCCTCCCAAGACTCTCTAGTTGGGATGGGAAAGGGGGGATGAAGAAGGAAGTGGGTTGGCAGGGCACGAAGCGACGACGTGGTAGGTGTCGGCCAGGACCTGACAGGTCGAGTAGGTGCCATTGATTTCTGGCAAAAAGTGCCTGGCGACCGCCGGACTGAGGTAGGTGTTCGTCTGGAGGCGGCGTAGTGGATCGCACGAGAAACACAGCCCCACGGACGGCGTGAAACGAAAACGAGGCACACACGTGGCGCGCCAGTGCTCTGACACTGACATTGGCAAAAAGGAGTCGGAAAGAGTACAGACAGGGAGAGATTAACAACGCTTCTTACCTATCCCCGTGAATGGCCAGTTAGCATGCTCTCCCATCAGTCCTAATCACGGTGTATGAAGGAGAGTTGACACATCGGCTCGTAGGCGCAGCTGGGCAGCCGCGTCTAGAAATTGTTCACGTTCGCCTTATTTCCACCAGACGGCACTCGGCGCATGGGGGCTGGTATAACGCGTGTAAAGCTGCTGGGCTCCATTTCATTCTGTCCGCGACGCCATGTTTCATGCGGAAACGTCTTTATTAGTGTTCGTAAAACTATGACGCGGTTATCGGTATGAAATGTACAAATTCATGCGCTTAGGGGCTGGCGGGCCCCCGTTCGCGTAGCGCCGCTTGAGAGTATACGTGAGTTAACCCGAACTAAGTTTCTCCGCGCTCTCTCGCCGCGTTGAGTCCCCTCTCCTTCCCACACCGCGGTCCTAATCTAGAGCGCTTTGAGACAGTGTACTTTCCCGAGAGTTCTGGATGGGAGTAATATACCGAGCTAGCAAGAGGCCTTCCACAGGCATGCTTAGCGCATTAGCGTGTGTGTACATTGATATAGTCATAAAGCTTGCGTTTCCTGGCGGCAGCCGTCCCGACTCACACGATGGGGTAGACGACTAGCAGCGGCAGCACGAACTGTGCGAACTTCTGGACGCAGTCGATCTGGCTCTGGGTCTGCACCGAGCCGCGACGCTTGATCCGAACGAAGCGCACGGCGTCGTTGGGCCGACACCGCAGCGCGAACACCAGGTAGCTGGCTATGAGGACGCCCGTCCGGCCAAGCCCCGCGTGGCAGTGGACGGCCACCTTGCCCTCGGTCAGAGCGAACGACATCACCTTCACCATGTCCAGCAGTGCCAGGCTGCTTGGTGTGCCGTAGTCTCGCCTGCAAGATATGGACAGTGACAGAGAAAAATTGGCCGCGTATCTGCGTGCTTCGCTGCAAATGTCGTCGAAAGACGATAGTCTTGTGCCGGCCGTACTGCTATGTTTTGCCTTGCCTCAGACAGCGCCTACTCTACGTTTAATTGGCCGCATCTGGCTAGCATTGATAAATTAGAGGAGGCGCTGCGCGAGATATGCACGCCATTGAAAAACATGAGCTTGTGCTGAACCAAGGGCCACTGCCAGCGGCAGCACTTCATCGTCAGCAGAGGGCTTTTTCGTGCAAAGCGTCGCATTTTCAGCACAGCCTAAAAAACACTAGGATCTTTAGAATTACGTATCTGTGTATTTTCTAATAAAAGAACACACGACCTGATACTTACATACATAGGTCGGCACTTTAAGGGGAGTACTCACTCAAACTCACTCACCACAATTTTTTCAGCCTTCGCACTCACTCACGTTCATATTCACGTCCACTCACACTAATGAGTACTCACGCACGTTCACACTCACGACCACTCACACGCATGAGTACTCACTCATACTCAACTTACCACGTTCAAATGAGTGTGAGTGAGTGTGAGTTGAGTGCACTCATGAGTGAGTGTGCCGCGCTATCTTACATATTAATGTTGAGCCTCAGATATGCGTAGTATTTGCTTTTGATCGAATATGTTCGCAATTATGAAAGCAAACACCAGTTCAAGATGGCTGGGCGTTCAGAAATTAGTTAAACTTTGGTCGATTAGCTAGCTGAATCGGGTGACAGACAGACAGACAGACCAAAATTTTTGCGTTGAAGTATCCAAAGAAAGACTATCGTCTTTAAAAGAAATGAAACGAAGACTCGGGGGTGAACCAGGGGAGATTTACAACAGCCTACTCTGTTCTTGAGGAGGGGAGATGACGTATGAAAAAGTCAGGTTCACCGAAAGTGCGACACAATGGATGCGATAACAGCCCCACATGCGATAGCATCCCCCACTTCGCATGACATTACAACAGATTGCAATGTCACGCGAAGTAAAAGCTGGCAGATAACTCTTTTAACGCGATAGCATTAAAGAGCGCGTTTTGCAGAAATTCCGGTGTCGGTGTCGGCGTTAGCATCGTTGGTTGAGCTAAAATCTTCATCATCTCATGACCGAAAAATCGGGGAAGATGCAAGTAAATATTAAAAATCTTTGGTCCCAACAAAAATCGAACCCAGGCCGTCTGCGTGGTAAGCAGGTGTTCTGCCACATAGCTACGCTATTGCTTTTTTTTCTTTCGTTGTATTTATTGAAAGGAGTATTACATTGCACAAAGGGCACAAATAAAAGGAAGTAAAAGTACAATCACAAAGCGACAATAACGCTCAAGCGTTACCATGGAAACACTCGACGGCTAACATAATAGTAGAAAGTTCTTCAGATCGTATTATACAAGAAGGCTATTGCTTGAAACTGCTTCGGGAAAAAAAACACCATATGAATGTCATGTAGTGGAAGGAGTCTCTTTAACGCATGCAATATGTGAAAACATGTGAATTGCGCACCGAGTGGGTGTTTTAAACGCCCACCCATTACAAAGCACTCAGACATATTTAATCATCATCAGCTGCAAAAGCATCAACAAAGTGAACAGCTGTGTAGGCTAGCGTATACACTTACGGACGCGAAGTGGGCCCTTCGCTGTTTCGCAGAAGGAGGAATTAAGGCATAGTGGGAACTTAACAACTGTGCTTGCTGTAGAAATTCCAGAATAGTTTTAAACGGCCAATGTTACGCGCACAGTCATTCGTTTCCTTACGGCAAGGTTGATGTATGCACCGAGAACCGAAGCCAGGCTAGCATTTGAGAAGGTGATGCGCACTGGGTGCGACTACGCTATCGCGTTCTATTCTTGAAGGCAAAGCTCAAGCGTCAAGTTTTTAAATACGATCTCGCGTAACTGCACAAAACACTGATGTAATAGATGCTAATCCGCAGGTCGCGGGATCGAATCCCGGCCGCGGCGGCCGCATTTCCGATGGAGGCGTAAATGCTTGAGGCCCGTGTTCTTATGGCGAATTCCACTAATCGAGCGGGAGCAAATTTTATTGCTCCGCGGCGGAGAATCTGCCTTCCACTGGTAGATTCGGAGCAAGTTCGCGTTTTCCGCTGGCAGATTCGGAGCAACCCACTCTGCAACGGAGCGTTCCGCGTTGCTCCGTCTTGCAGAGGCAGATTTCGCCGGAACTCCGGCAACGCGGTGCCGTCATTTCCGACACAGTCGGGCTACTCGGCTGTCTTCGGCGTTTTTTGAGGCGTTGTCTGGTCACCCTGTGCACTTGTTTACATTGTGTCGTTTGACTCTGCTGAACGAGCCGTTTGCTTCTTGTTCTGAGCGACAGCGAGGGCACATGTTCTGACAGTATTAGCGGCAGCGATGTCGACGAACCGTAGGTGCTCTACGAAATGATGTTTAAAGAAATGTTCCCTGACCCGCTGTGCGCTGGCCCGAAGATAATCGGCTACGTCGAAGAAGTTCAGGAGCTGCTTTACGTGACGTCTGCCTAAGCAACTTCCGGAGCGACCTCACTAGGAGCATTCGTGTGTTCCACTGGCAGTTTTGGCTTAGTGCAATCCGAGTGCTCGCTCCAGGATTTTGGCGGCCGCTCCGGATCTCCCCGTGGACAATCGCCATTAGATTTAGGGGCACGTTAAAGAACCCCAGGTGGTCGAAATTTCCGGAGCCCTCCACTACGGCGTCTCTCATAATCATTCCCTGGTTCTGGGACGTTAAACCACAACAATTACTATTATTACTTATGTAAGAGAATACGGCCGCTCCAGGGAGAGAGGCTGTTTCCGCATAGTCTCTTCGTGTTTGGAGAACAGCACGTTTTAGGGTATATCAGCTGTTTGCTGATTCCTGCTGAGATAGCACGTGCGCCAGCGATCGAAACCGCGCCCTTATAATCAAAATACACAGCTGCTGCTCGGGCTTTTTTTTTTTTTTTTTTCATGCTCCTTCAAGACCCGACCGGGGCCTTTTTCTCTCTTCTTGAGCAGCAATCGACGGCAGACCTCGCACGCAGGTTGGTGTCATTGTAAGCGCACTCCGTGCGACGGATATGAATCTGCTCGTATCATGTCTGCTTCAGCCGCGTTCGTCTCCCCCGCTCGCGCGCTTTTTCCAGACGGTAGAGCATGCGATGCGCGGAGGGATGTTATTGATTTAGACTTTATACGGAACGCGACGGCAAAAACACGTCATGAGTGACCATACAATTGCTATCGTAATAAATGTTACATAGAGAATTGCATGAGTCCCCCCGCGTTCCGCACCGCCACAGCGCATGCGCGTCCCCTCCCTCTCTCTCTCCTCTTCTAAGCTCACCCCCTTTCTCTACTCTAGGAATCCTCTACTCTACGGAGCGGCTCCCGCGTCCCATACCCCCCATAGCGCATGCGCGTCCCCTCTCTCTCCTCTCCTACGCTTCCCCCCCGTTCTCTCCTCTAAGAATCCTCTACTGAGCGGCGCGCACGACAGGTGGTGCGAAAGCTGCGTCGTTCTTTTGCTGCGCTAAAAATATGACAGGGGGACGACACGAGAACACGGAAATGCGCAAACTTGCAACTGTTTATTTGCGATCAAAGCACGTCAATATATACACAGACATGAAAGGGTGAGAGGCAGATACAAACGTGACGTAGAACATGAAAATGCATAAGAAATGAGTGATGGTGCAAATCTAAAGATTTCATGAAGACGCGTGTGTATTGACGTGATGGTTATCTATGAAATTAAAAGCGGGGTTTCCCAGAACCACAGAAGGGGAGCTTACGTATGTGGAATGATCATTTTTTTTTGCATGAAGTAGGCCTCCATGATTTCTCGCCCTTTTTTTCGATTTGCTGTGTTCCAAAACCTTAGTGTCGCTGAACATAGGCTTACACCCGCAACTTGCGCAGTGCGCTGCTAAGTGCCCTGGAGACTGCAGCATTTCAGTCGCGTATCTATGTTCTCTTAATCTGATGTTTAAGCATCGTCCCGTCTGTCCAATATATGATCTTTCGCACGTGAGGGGGATCTTATAAACTACGTTGTCCACGCAATCCACATACCGGTTAGCATGCCTTATCCTGCAGCTGTTGCTAGATGGTTTTTCTTTTTCGGAATTAACTTTTTTTGCAGAGCCCTTTCAATTTCAAAGGAGCTGAAAACACAACTTTTGTGCCGCGCTTTTCAGCTATCTTTTTTAGGCCGTGCGAAATTTTATGCATGTAGGGTAACACTGTCATCTTCTTCCTACCTTCATCGGTGTTTTTGGCTGCATCCTTTCCGCCGCTCAGGCCCTTCAAAATCTTTTCAGCGACAGACGCTATCATAGAAGGGGGGTAACCACTGTCTCTTAGTCTAGAGACTTGACGCATCATACTGTTCTTGATGGTATGGGGGCATGACTTTCGAATAGACTGGTTGACGTTGGAGCTGGCTATGGCCCGCTTAACTAATTTTGAGTGTCCCGAATCGTAAGGGAGCAAACTCTTTTCACTTCTCGAGTTATACTCCCAACATGTATGTCCTGCACTAAAAGTTAATGAAATGTCTAAAAACTGCAGGCATCCCTTATCTGGCATTTCAACTGTAAACTCTAATCCCGGGTGCGCTCTTGCAAACACCTCGACACATTTTGAATCAATTTGCTCTGGAAATTGATGAAAAGGGAAACATACTAAAAAGTCATCAACATAACGGAAACATTTTACTGCTCCAAAGCTGCTAAGCTCATTGTGCAGAAATTCTATCGCCCTTTGCAAGAAAAATGTCACATAGTGCGGGAGCTAAACAAGATCCTATGCAAATCCCCGATTTCTGTAAAAACACCTTTCCCGCGAACGAAACAAACAGGGAATCAAGGTAGAGTCGCAACAAATTCAAGAAGACGCGCACGCTTATTCCACTACTATTTTGGAACTTCACCGCACCGTAGGAATCTATACACTCTTCAACTGCCTGCAGGGCTGCATCCTGTGGCACATTGTAAAAAAGTTCCTTCACATCTATGGAGAGGCACTTTACGGTCTGTCCCTGACTGAAGTAGTCCACCACTTCATTGGAATTGCGAACGTGGAATGGGTCATCCAATGGGAGCGTGGACAGTTGTTGCTGCAGGTAGATTGCTAAAGCGTGTTGCCAAGTGTTCCTGTCTTCGACTATGGCACGGAAGGGGTTCCCTTCTTTGTGGGTTTTTACTGAGAAAAACGGGTTAAGCGTTAAATTGGTAGCTGCCTTAATTTCTTTGACCAGCTTTTCCAAGCCGGCGTCTTCACACTGCCGTATGACTTTCTTCTTAGCTGCTTCAAGACACTTGTGGTCAAGTTGATGCACTTCATAGAAATTCTTGTTCATAGCTTCTTCTGCTTTCCTGTTGTAGCCTACATCATCAAGTATGACGAATGAGCCAGTTTTGTCCGACATCAACAGTTTCAACTTCTTATCTTTGAGAAAATTCACGGCTGGTGCGGCTTCGTTTCTTCTTCTTTTTCCGATGCCATTTTTTATGCACGCAATGCCTTCCGAAATGCAGGCTTCTTTCTCGTCATCTGGCACCTTGCTGGCAACGTTATAAACCATTTCGACCAGTTCAGCGGGCTTAGGCTGTGGCTGAACTGCGTATTTAGGTCCCTTGTTTAACACTGCACGGAAACTGCACTCGCGGGAAAGGTGTTTTTACAGAAATCGGGGATTTGCATAGGATCTTGTTTAGCTCCCGCACTATGTGACATTTTTCTTGCAAAGGGCGATAGAATTCTGCACAATGAGCTTAGCAGCTTTGGAGCAGTAAAATGTTTCCGTTATGTTGATGACTTTTTAGTATGTTTCCCTTTTCATCAATTTCCAGAGCAAATTGATTCAAAATGTGTCGAGGTGTTTGCAAGAGCGCACCCGGGATTAGAGTTTACAGTTGAAATGCCAGATAAGGGATGCCTGCAGTTTTTAGACATTTCATTAACTTTTAGTGCAGGACATACATGTTGGGAGTATAACCCGAGAAGTGAAAAGAGTTTGCTCCCTTACGATTCGGGACACTCAAAATTAGTTAAGCGGGCCATAGCCAGCTCCAACGTCAACCAGTCTATTCGAAAGTCATGCCCCCATACCATCAAGAACAGTATGATGCGTCAAGTCTCTAGACTAAGAGACAGTGGTTACCCCCTTCTATGATAGCGTCTGTCGCTGAAAAGATTTTGAAGGGCCTGAGCGGCGGAAAGGATGCAGCCAAAAACACCGATGAAGGTAGGAAGAAGATGACAGTGTTACCCTACATGCATAAAATTTCGCACGGCCTAAAAAAAGATAGCTGAAAAGCGCGGCACAAAAGTTGTGTTTTCAGCTCTTTTGAAATTGAAAGGGCTCTGCAAAAAAGTTAATTCCGAAAAAGAAAAACCATCTAGCAACAGCTGCAGGATAAGGCATGCTAACCGGTATGTGGATTGCGTGGACAACGTAGTTTATAAGATCCCCCCTCACGTGCGAAAGATCATATATTGGACAGACGGGACGATGCTTAAACATCAGATTAAGAGAACATAGATACGCGACTGAAATGCTGCAGTCTCCAGGGCACTTAGCAGCGCACTGCGCAAGTTGCGGGTGTAAGCCTATGTTCAGCGACACTAAGGTTTTGGAACACAGCAAATCGAAAAAAGGGCGAGAAATCATGGAGGCCTACTTCATGCAAAAATGATCATTCCACATACGTAAGCTCCCCTTCTGTGGTTCTGGGAAACCCCGCTTTTAATTTCATAGATAACCATCACGTCAATACACACGCGTCTTCATGAAATCTTTAGATTTGCACCATCACTCATTTCTTATGCATTTTTCATGTTCTACGTCACGTTTGTATCTGCCTCTCACCCTTTCATGTCTGTGTATATATTGACGTGCTTTGATCGCAAATAAACAGTTGCAAGTTTGCGCATTTCTGTGTTCTCGTGTCGTCCCCCTGTCATATTTTTAGCGCAGCAAAAGAACGATGCCGTACCAACTAGCCCCCCATTGAATCCTTATTGAACGACAGCTGCATACTCCGCTGGGAGCACCACGGTAGTTCCGCGGTATGAAAATGACGGAGCGCGCCTCATTCTCTCTCCTGTGCAGCACCGCGATGAGCGCCCGGGCCGATGCCGCGAAACGAGAGCGGCGACATTTCTGCCGCTCAAGCTAACCATCTCCCCCACTGCTTCGCATCCACACATGGTCCCCTTTAGCGGGAGATGGGAAAGTTTTTTTAACACGAAAGTGTTTTATGCCGGGGTCCACCAAGATTTTAGTGACGTATTTCCGTCACGGAAATGACGTCGAAAAAATACACATGATCAGAAGACAAAGAAAAAAGTTCCGTCAACGGGAGTCGAACCTACGACCTTTTGGTCGGCGACAAGAGATGCCGGGAACGCTATCCATTGCGCCACGGTCACATACTCTGTACGCTTTGAAAACATGCCTTTTATATCTACCACTGTCCTCTTACAATGTTCGTGCTAAAGTGAAGTAATGCATCATGACCGTGAAATCCACAATTAGCTCCTTCAAAGCGTCGTTTAAACGCGTCCGTCCCATTCGGCGCGTTTCGAATTGGGGAAAAGTGCAGTTTTGTCGACGCATTAACACACTGCCATGTGGCGACCTTACCCCCCAGCGTCGGCCTCGCTCATAGCATCCATCCATACCAAAAAATAGCTCTGCGAAACATGCATGGACGCATGACTGCTTCGCGTAGCCGTTACTCCGCGTTCCTAATCGTGCCCCCTAGTTACTCTCGCCCCCACGAAAAATCGCAGCCGGCCAACGGGCATGACAAGACGCGCGTTGCGTTTCCCTCTGGTCGGGCGGTGGTGTTCAATAACTCTAACATGCCGCGAGTGGGCACCTTAGCCCAAGTTCGGCGTGCAATAAGTGACGCTCTTCTGGCTTTCACACCACTTTCTCTGATTCCGCTCTCAAGATACAGCTACAACAAGCATCTAGGACCACAAGGGTTTGTTTAATCATTGATCATGGACGTTAGTCGTTGGGATACAGATGCACCACCGAGCGTCAGCGTGGATGCATCCACGTTAAATGGTGCTGTAACTGTCGAACACCAATAGACATTGTGCAAGCTCTCTTATATCAAGGTACAGTAAGCAATCAACTACTTCAGCAAGGACATGTTTCACTTTCGTGATATACCGATTCCTATGACGGAGGGATCAACCATGGTTTTTTTTTTATTGAGCGAAACGCGACGAAATGACGCTAGAGTCGGTCGGTCGGTCGGTCGGTAAATGCATTTATTGAACGCTGGCGTAAGGGTCGACCAGAAGCTCAAGCGGCTCAAATCATGGACTCTGAGCGCTAGCAGCGTCCAGGAGCAATGCACCGTAGAGACAGAACCACTAGATGGCGTTTGAAAGCATGGCGCCTCTGTAGCGTTGCTCTTCGCTACAAGTTAGTATTGTGCAGAAGGGTTAGGCTTAGCTGTGCAAGGCGCTGACCCGTATAACCACGGACAACTTTTGCCTCTAGTTTTAGCCACCCTGTGAGTGATACTGACCAAATATTCTGAAGAACGACCTGTTCTTGGGCAAGCTGATGCTTTCTAATAACCTCGGTGTAGCGCAAACACACATAACAGAGAGACGCGGAAACACCCAACACCTGTGTTATTTGTTTCCGTGTCTCTGCTATGTGTCTTTGCGCTACGCCGTGATTACACACCGACCAGATAGTCCAACGTGAAGTGGCCCTCACATCTCTATGCCTAGTAACCAGCCACTATATATTCTATACTCCATCTCAGAAGTACCTTGCAGCACTGTGGAAGTTGCAGGGCTTGTTAGCCAATAGGAAAGGCGAAAGCCCCTCAAGATGTGTTCATGCGCGTCGCGTCGTCTGCTCGTCGTCTATTTGGCGTCGGCTCGCCTACCTTGTCGATACTTGCTCCCCTCGAGTTAATACAAAACGCAAAAACCTCGGCGGGAACCTCGACGCTTGTTCATGTTCAGAAACCCACTTGTACCGGGCGTGTTCGCTGGCGTTTGTGAGGAACGCGGTTCTTTTTATAACAGCGTTCATACTGGCGTTTTCACCGAGTTCTTTTCTGACAGCACGGTCAACGCACTTTCAGCAGCAATCGCATACCATTCTTGGGTGCAACAGCAAATTATTGGCACAGAAAACAATATAGACATTCAGGGTGTTTCGCATCGTCAAAGCATCACCGACACTAATGTTGTGGCGACATCTGCTAAGTAAACATCAAACCACTTTTACTGCTGGC
This sequence comes from Rhipicephalus appendiculatus, assembly GCA_030522465.1. Classification (NCBI taxonomy): domain Eukaryota; kingdom Metazoa; phylum Arthropoda; class Arachnida; order Ixodida; family Ixodidae; genus Rhipicephalus; species Rhipicephalus appendiculatus. The sequence goes on from JALIZH010026400.1 coordinate 68,365, forward strand.
TACCGCCTCGGTAGTCCTAGCAGCAACAAAACAAACGAGCGATATAAATAATTGCGATAGAAGATACCTGATGATTTGCCCTCAGCGTTAGAATAGACTAAGCGATGACAGATTATGCCACTTATTTTTTTTGCTGTCCAGGCAGAGAGCCAGTAAAAAGCACGAATTCGGATGGAAGCGGGTGGTCTGGGGTGTATGGGGGCTGCCATGTTGCTGTACGTCATCGCGGTTAGGGTGGTTATTACGGTTACCAGCCGGTAATCTCTGCATTATTTCAGAAATTTCGAACTGCATGCGTGAATGGCCAAACGTGCCACGTATCCCTGTAACGCGTCATGCGAGAAGCACAGCTAAAGCCCTTGCACCTCGTTAATAATAAGAGTTATGCCCGGAACTATATTATGTGTTGCGCAAGGACACTGCCTGTGTACTCCTCATAGCTTCGGCAGTGCTGCAAGGTAGTTGTGAGATGGAGTATAGTTCACTATGACAGCCCCAAAGCCGTTTTAAACCATGGTGTCGCTTATGCGGTGGTGCAGAAATGTGAGGACGCGAGAATTTTAAGCTCACATCTTGTCCAATAAATCTTCATGGCCATTATTTTAAAGGCTTAATGACCAGGGAGGACGTATTATGTACGCTTTTATTTTTAACGTGTCGCTACTCTTGCTAAGTAAATATTAGAAAAAAAAAGGGTTTCTCCCTGAGACAGAATGGAGGTTCTCAAAGATTGCATAGAACGTAACCGTCGTGTACTGCGCTGTAAGCCATTTTACTATTGAAATCTTCTTGCGTAGCGGACGCGGAGCTAAATTACTGTTCATTTGAGAAAGGCACATACTGTTTTCACTTGTCTTGATTGTTTTGTTTGATTATGTAAAAGTTACGTGTACACTAAAACTTCCCTTTGTTCCATACCGGGAATTTCCCCTTTTTCGGGGAATTTTTGAGCCGTCATATTGATCGAAAGGGAATCTTTGCGATATTGCATGAAATTTCAGTCATGGTGATTTCGTGTAATATGACAAAAACAAAGCAGTCACAGTGCGTTTTCGGCTTTTGCAATTATTTTATAGGTGATAATGTACTCATCGGTGAGCCATATGATATGGATGAAGCAGCGCAAAAAAAAGACACAATCACGCACATATACTAATGAGGCAAACACAAGCACTGAGTGTGTGCGCGTCATTTTATGCGGGCGAGCTTGTGTCTTTTGCGCGCTACTCCATCAATTTCTGCAATTTCCGGTATTTTTCAGGATTTTCAAGGGAACATTTTTCGAAACACCCTGTATAGCTGCCGATAGGGGGGCGCTGCACGAGATTCGTTGTGTAAAGCGAGATTCAGTAAAGAAGAAGAACAATGCACATGCTGTGAGGAAGATAGCCAATTCCCCTATGTGCCTTTTCTGTAATGAGGAGGAAACGATTGGTCATTTTTTATTATTTTGTCGCCGATTTAATACATTCAGGAAAAGCATACTAGCACCACCTCTTCAAAAACTGGGCCTGCAGTTATCGGAACCTGTTCTTCTTTCTTTTGGAGCCACTACTCTGCCATGGGGTACAGTCACAGGGAAGTTTTATTTGCCGTTCAGGAATACATCACTGCGACTAAACGATTCTCTTGCTAAATTCTGCGTGCATCAGATATTTCATTACTGGTAATTGGCACTTTAATCAATAGTTAACTAACTAGCGCACCTAGGAATAACACAATAGAGTAAGTATGGGGAAAATTCACCTTCTACTTGGCCAATCCCCTCCATTGGGTATGAGCCATATCTGGAGGAAAACAACAACAACAACGGAAACGGCGGAGCATATTCTGATTCAATGTGGAGATATCCACCCAGGTGTACGTTTGGCCACGAGCCTACATGCGACGCCTACATGGGCTTTAGGGACAACACTGGAAATTTGAACACACCCGCGATTGAAGTAAGTAACAGGCTGTTAGAGTATTTGTGGCGGAAAACTAGAGAGAAAGGACAAAGTAAACATTGTCAAGAATAAGAACATTATGCCGTAAGGTGCAGAGAATTGGGCTGTGACTTTAAGTTTTTTTTTTTTCTATAGTCAAATAGATATAATCGAAGTAGACAAGGCGTTACGCTAACCTTCAAAAAAATGGAGCGAGGGGGTGAGGGGAGGGTTGTCGAGCTTGGCGGCACACATGTCACCACCCCGTTATAAAGCGGACGCTCATAGCATCCATGCACCGTAGTGCTCATAATATCAAGCCGACGCAACTGCAACCATCGCTTACACAGCGTATAGTTCGTCATAATTGCAGCTACGGCCAAGTATCCCGGGGCGAGAAAAAAAACATTTCCGCGTCCTATGTGGGTCCTATGTGGGCCTTGACTAATATATACAGCTGTCACATTACAATCGCTGCAATGGCTGACACACTCTTAAGCGATCGGTGCAGGTGTGGAGATACCATCGATCACCGCCTTTGCCAACGTTCCCGTTCCGACAAACTACGGCATACCTTCGAAGCGTGGGTGTTGAGGGGACTGGGCGATTTATGCCTTACGGACACACAGGTCCTTGTATACTGGCCTTACAAGTCGTCAGCCCAGAAAACAGTTGGAGCTGTTCAACGGCGCCTGTAGACAAGGGGTGTGAACGTCCGCCATAAATTGATGACGCCTTAAGGAAATTAAGTTTCGTATAACCAAATATAAAAGACAAAAAGAAATTATGCTTTGCACTCGGCGCAGAAATGTCGCGGTCTTGCGATAAATACAAACGATTGATGGAATATTGTCGTTCCTATCTTTCTCTAGTGAAGATTACAAAATGGCTGGCAACGTAGCTTTTAGCTCTTCGCAGTTGCCAATTTACGTCACTATGCTGGTCGACAACACCAGAATTCACTATGTAAGCTACGCGTACAAAAGCACACTGCACATGCCAGTTGTGTCACCGCGTTGCAAAAGATGTAGTTCACGAGAGGGGCCGATATCGAAAAAAAAAATCACGCCATATCCACGAAGTGAATGATGATGAGTGGGCGAAGCTCCGGAGGTAATCTGGTAAACCGTCAATCCTCCGTAAATTTTGCCCCACTCGATCATCATACTAAGACCTGACACACAAACGCGGGGGTGTGGTGTGATTATACATACAGTATATACACAATGTTTCATTATTTACATATTGATAAAGTATATACACAATGTTTTATTATTTACATATGGGCTAGATGATGATTTTGTTCAAGAGCTTTACGGACCACAAGGAGGGGGGTTCCCCTGATTTTGTTTTCCTCATATATGACGTTAAGCTCAGGGGAACGTTTGTTGTCGGCGTTGCCGTTTTGCCTTTCGAGGGCGAGAGCGCGTTCACGATCGTTTACATCCAATGCAGAAAGAGAATGTGTGGTCTGGGACGCGCTTATTCTTCATGGTCATCAGCGTCATCGTCATCGTTATCACATGTAGTGGGTACATTCCACTATACGGTGGCTACGACAGACAACTACAACGGTAGACAAGCCTACGCCTTTAGGAGCTTCGCCCCTAAAAAGAATGTTTGCGCCGTGACGTCATGAAAATGGAGTGAGCGCGTTTGACCGGCGACCTGATAGATTTCCTAATCAGGCTCGGTGTTCCACCCCCTGGCTACGCCACAGACTCCTGGGTCTCTTTATTTTCGGCATGGTGGAAAAGGGCAGCACTGGAGCAGATAGCCAGACCTCTAAAACACCAGAAGGGAGGGATGCCTCCTATTGCCCCGCTTGGAATCGCGCTGAGCCAATTTCGCCCATGGTGATTACCACCTTAAAAAGTAAATTACAAAAAAAATAACAAAAAACAGAAGCCGCGGGCACATAACATTCTTCTTTTGCTCTTCACTCTCCTTTTCTTGACGGCTCTCCGCAGCTTCGCATTCGCCAACCACTCGCGCCATGTCAGCGCAGCGGCGTATGCCGGCCGGCATATCTCACGTCATTGCTGCAAGCGATTGTTTTCCGGGAGTTGGGTGAACTAGAGGGCTAGTTTGAACGACACACAGAATTCCGAACAATCTTGCCCGGTAACATCAATAACGGTCTCAAACTGCAAAGGAAAGGGCAACTTCAGGCTAAATAGTGTTTATTTAGGCGCCAATATTGAAAATAGGCATTTAAAGGCATTTTTAGGCATTGGTGGGCATTTAGGCACAAACGCCGAAATGGGCATTTACAGGCGCTATAGAAACACCAAAAGCTATTCTTAAGCTCTTATTCATGCTCACATATCAAAGTGGTGCGATAGGAACGCAAGCAACAAAATATGCGTTTGCCAAAAAACCGGTCTGTTCTGATTACACGCATTGAAGAGTGTGCGTAATCTCCAGCAAAGCTTTAGTTTGTAGTTATCGCTCCTCTGGTGTTGTTTTCGTTCCAGTGTCGTAGTTTTCTTGCACTTCTAGTTCACGTATGAAATACTACAAGCTCACCTACACTGCAGTTCTTGTAATCGCAAGCTAGGCAGGTGTACTGACCACTATATTAACGAGGTTTCTCGCAGTCATCCGCCGCGGTACGCCTGGTCGTTGTGGGGCTCGGCTGTTGACCCGAAGGTCGTGAGATCGAATCCCGGTGGCAGCGGCCTCATTTCCATGGAGGCGAACTTCTAGAAGCCTGAGAATTGAAACTTGAGCTAGTTGGTACGGAATCATCTTGATTTTAGCAGCGCACTGACGGACGAGGAAGAAGCCCGTGTACTTAGATTAAGTTCTCATTAAAGAACCCCCAGGGGGGTTAAAATTTTCGGAGCCTTCCATTACCACGGCGTCCCTCATAATCATACTGTGGTTTTGCGGCGTAAAACTCCAACGATTCTAAGCATCAGCTCTTGAAATACCCAATGAAGGCATACCACGTAAACTATGATCTACCTGTAACAGTTCCTAAAGGTACCGAGAGTCCGCCATGGTGAATCAGGTGCTACAGTGCTCGGCTGCTGAGCCGAAGGTCGCGGGTTCGATATCGGCCGCGGTGGTCGCATTTCTGTGTAGGCTAAATGCTCGAGGAGCGTGTACTGTGCAATGTCAGTGCACGCTAAAGAACACCAGATGGCCGAAATTTCCGTAGCTCTCCACTACGGCGTCCCTCATAATATTATCGTGGTTTTGGGACGCAAAACCTTAGATATTGTTATAGTTAGAAGCGCCGAGATAGAGCATGCGATTGAAAAAATACGCTTACCATCCGAAGTTGTAGAAGAAGACTGCACAGTCCATCGGGTTGTTGATGAGGGAGAAAAAAAAAGAGAAAACCAGAAGCAATTAGTGAGCGAAGGACAATTATGGTGCTGGCTACGATCCTCCCTTCGTGCTAGAAAAACGCTATCGGGCGAAAATTTGTGGCAGCACACCGGATACACATTCAAAATTACAGGTGGTCGGGCACTGTGAAAACCGACCGGCCTGTTCCATTTCTATGCACTATTGGCAAGGAAGAGACCAAAAACTCTGAGCTAATGGTAAATTAAGCATTCTTGTTGCTTAAAGTTCTTCTTTATCACTTCTGGTTGAAATAAATTGCTACCCACGATCACTTTTGTGAAAGCAGTACCGTGCGTAACAGCGAGTTGGACGTGGGGCGCTTCGGCAGGAATTTCAAAATATAATTTCAACCTCCCTAGGAACGTACGCTGCCAGCAGATAGTTATCGCATGTAATTTGAGTGGATCGTTGAATCCGTTTTATGAAGAACTGTAGCGTCACATACTGCACAATAATTAAATAATTACGTTGTAACTATAATTGCTGTAAAATACACCATAATTTATTCCTTTAACTTTTCTCCCGAACATTTCCATCACATTATGTAAATTTCGCAAGCATTTATAGGCAGTCGGTTATAATGCAAGTCGATTATAATGCGATTATAATTCGCAGGGAAATAATAGCATTATCACGCTTTGAGCGACGCCCTTGCTTAAGCAGACGCTAAGGAGGAAAACGATCTTTTTCGTATTAGGAAATTACATTTTACCACTCTTAACGCGAGAAGACGCTCTGTAAGCTAGAAAATGCGCATAAAGAAAAAAATTACAGGTGGCGACACCGCCTCAGAGTTCCCACGCCAGCTCGCTGTGACGTCAGAAATTTTTACGGTTTCAGGAGTGGTCACCCTCCCCACCCCTTATATGGCCTAGTGTACACGAGTCCCTGAGCACGTATACGAGTGATCTCAGAGCCTGTATCTCTACGTAACCCTGTCCGAGAAAATGGTGAGCATGACCTCAACATGAAGACAATCAAAAAGAAAGAAAAAAAGCAGAGCGTGTGCAAAAAAAAAAAAATCACGCCATATCCACGAAGTGAATGATGATGAGTGGGCGAAGCTCGATCGTTTTCATCCATGGCGGAAAGAGAATGTGTGGTCTGGAACGCGCTTATACTTCATGGTCATCAGCGTCATCGTCATCGTTATCACGTGTAGTGGGTGCATTCCACTATACTGGAACGCGCTTATACTTCATCGTTATCACGTGTAGTTGGTACATTCCACTATACTGCGTCATCGTCATCTTTATCACGTGGAGTGGGTACATTCCACTATAAGTGGCTATCTACCTACCTACCTACCTACCTACTACTACTACTACTACTACAACTACAACTACTACTACAACAACTACAGAGGAGGGACAGACCCACACCCTTAGGAGCTTCGCCCCTAAAAAAAAGCATGTAATGTCACTCATATAGGCAGCGACACTGAAATATTGCCAAAGGTGCTGACGTCACGCCTCTACTTATTCAGGCGAAAGCCTTCGATGCTTCATCAAACGTGAACATTGACCGGCGTTTCCCATCAGCGCCGTCAACCCATCATCACGTGAGGACGTCACAGATCGCTAAAACTTGTGGCGTCACTGTGTCGTCATCATGACGTAACGTCACGCGATGACGTCATCACATGACATCGTGCCGCGGTCAGAGGAGGGCCGATCACGGAGGCAGTTCGAAACCTGGTGAGGTGCCTCCGATCCCGGAGGACATGGAAAACCACGTTAGGTGCGGAAGGCTTTCGGAGCAGTGACGTTGTAGGATCAACGCATCGACCGAGAAGAACAAGGCTGCTTTCGCCTTCGTGTCGTCTCACTTGTATGCATAAAGGACGTCGCTGTGAGTTTTCTAGAACGGCCCAAGTACTCCGCCCACCATAAGGGGGACGTCCTTTTCAATGACGTTTCAAAAGGTTACGCGGGCCAGCCCGTTGCTTCTCACAGTAAGGGCGCGAGTCGCGTGACACTTAATCACTCCGTAACAATGCCTTCAGCACCGAGCCCCGTATAAACGCAATTCACAACTCCTCCTGGCTTCCTTTCTACAACATCGGCACGGAGCTCATCATCTGAGCAATCCTTTCAAGCCGTGGCCGCATTCGTGAAAAATTAATCAGCATCCGGAAGCCCCACTGCACGACTCAGATGCATTCGTAACCTACATTACCGCGCAACTCCTCTCCCGCCTCTCATTCCTTTTCTCGTTCTTTCTTTGAAGCGATTCATCTAAAACCACACTCGCTTCTTACTCTTGACCCGGGAGGACGAGCCAATATGGCCGGCCCATGCGCTGTGCATAACCGCAGCCAGCATTGTGCGTCTCGCCCGCACGGACTATATATATGTGGAGTCCATTAGGGTCGCCGTATCCATTCTGGGCTTTTATATAACGACCTCCTCGCGGGAGATCTTCTCTCATCTGCTTCAACCTTCTCCACCACCTCATCACTCCACGCTGCGGTGGTGGGAACCCGAGCACGACCGTAAGGCGGACTCTATGCTGCTGCCCCAGCGGAGGAGATGAATTGAGTTCGTGCCGCAGAAGCAGCTGCCTTTGTTGTCGATCGTACGCCGACACTGATTGCTTGTTCACTCCCTGGGGAGTTCAGTATCGTGCTGACACCGGAACGGCAGTCCTACTGTTTTCACCGTTGCGGAACCGGTTCGATTTCTGCAGATTCATTCAATCAATCATTCATTTGATCCTTCGTGGGTTCATTCATACACATGTTTATTTATTTGTACTAGAACAGCCATTTCAGGTGTTTTAGCGGGGTAACATACAAAGTAATAGAAAGTAGAACATGATAGGAAACAAGCGCAGCCTACATAATTTGCGTTGCGTAGATACATACATACGAAACCAGTGATACATATTCAACAAGCCACGTTTCAGATGCCAAAAAAAAAAGTCAAGACGAAGATAAGGAATCTGCTTGTACAATGACGCTAATAAGACTTTGGGGGGGGGGGATGAAATGACGTTTAGGACGGTTATTATATAGCAACGAAAAGGCCACTTTGCTAGGGGCCTCTTCTCATGTATCGAATATGCGGAAGACAAACAAAACGCATTGGCTAGCGTAGACGCGAGTTTAACCTCTACTCTAATTTAACCTAAAGACTGTCGGTACACAAATGCCCCCCCCCCCCCCCCCCGATCGTTTCCCGTGCGTTGCCGTTCTTAATGACGCGGCAGTTTAATTCTGTCCGGTCCTCCGTGTAATTAGGTTGCGGTTGTGGCGGTAATGTTTGTAAAGGCAGTGTGTGGCCTCGCAGTCATCGATCCTCCTAAGAAGGCGCTGTCCTTGCAGCATGGTCCAATCCATTTTCATATTTTGTTCCGCATTTTCTTTCATCTCGCGTTTGAACGAGCGTCCACTTCGCTCGCTCCGCAGGTCTCAATCACATTTTGGCAGTACAGCTCTAAGGAAACTTTTCCGAAGATACGATCTCGAAACAAAGTTGTTTATTATGTTTCTAACGTAGAGACATGTTCACAAACGGCTCCCCTCGGCGCCGTCGTAATCATCTCTGGGCTGTGTTAAAAGGCGTTACCCCCCTCAATATGCACTGCCGAGGTTGTGACGTCAGTCTTTGCACTTCCGTGCCAGTGCATCATGGCGGCGCTTTTTATCTCCTGTAGAAAGGTCTATACACCTTTTCAAAGGTTCTCTGCGTGCCGCCGTGATCCCCTCTGAGCTGTCGAAAATATGCGTGTTCCCCAAATGATTCCCTGCCGAGGCTGTGACGTCAGCCTTTCTACCCTCCTGCACCAGCCCAGAAAGGAGGTGCTCCCTGGCTCAGTCGAAAAAGATCTCTTTTCGACGGAGAGGGGGGTGCACCTAACTTCAACGTAAGTGGTACGGAAGTACAAAGGCTGACGCCCTCTGGCGTCGCTCGACAGTCACAGCGAAAGCTGGAAGAGTGCCCTTCCTAAAGCCTTTTAAAACACTCTTTTAAACAAGACACTCTCTTCAAAACACTAACAGGTACACTTGCATGACAACCACTACGCCATAAATGGTCATAATGCTTGTGAAGTAAAGAGGCACCCACTACGCCATTGTTCGTTCTTCAGATAAGCGTGGGTACCCGCTACACACCTGTAAGGCACTATGTGTACTTTGTTAACGCTGTAGCTGACGACGATGAAGAATGATTGCTGAGCGTTTTGTAATGGGTTGGGAGCATTCAGCGACCCACTCGTTACGCAATTTCGCATTGTGTGAAGCCTGGTTGTTATGTTACTCTTCTAAAACGCTCTATTACACGTTAACGTGATTCCTTCCCCGACATTACGCCTGCATAGTTTTTGTTTCCAAAGAATTCACAAGCACCGGCGCGGCTTTGTAGTCTACAATTTCATGTCACAAACATACATATTCAACACACAAAATACGAGAAAGAAAACATGCATAACAATGGTGGTATTGCTTAGAAAAATCATCCTGTCGAAGAGTTAAAACTGCTTCAATGAAACCAGGTCATCTAACATAGACATCCATATTGGTGGTTCTTCCTGAACGCGATACATTACTGTTATATATGCTGCATATTCAATAAAATACTTTTTAGCGGTACCATAGGTAATCAAGAAAAAAAAACCGGCGCGGCTCTGTGGTAATACAGGGCTGCCATGCAGAGGGCCTCGGTTCGCATCCCATTCTCTTCGAGATATTTTTTATTCATTTGTTTTTGTTTGTTTGTTTGTTTGTTTGTTTGTTTGTTTGTTTGTTTGTTTCTTATTTCGCGCGATAGCGGTTGTGGACACCGGCTGCGGCGACGGTGGCGGACAACTACGGCGCCAAAAACGGCCGTTGTTGTGATCTCATAAGAGCTTTCGGTGTAATGAGAACATAACCTCAGTCGTCAACACACATAGCTGTCTGCTTAGAACAAAAGATGAACGACTTCGACAATGACAGCAAGTGACCATATATCGTTTAAACATACGAAGTTAATCTGCCTGAAGGACCTTACAAGCTCATAGATCAGTGACAACTCGGTACATGTACCTAGTATTTCAACCTCAGTCTTTCCTCTTAAATCTATGGGTTAGTTTCTAAGGGGGTCAGTGTTAAAGTCTCCGCTGATATTGTTCCGTATCGAATGTAGCTTTTAATTCAATTATACGATGTCACACGTTTGCCGGAGCATTTGCATGCTGCATGTAGGTATGTGCTCCGCGATAGATACCCGAACGACACTTAGGGAATTGTCTGCATGCTCGGCATTCTTTGAGACTGTGGAAGTGTGACCTCCGCGATGTGCTCCAGCAGCGCGTCGCGTGCTGCTGGAGCTAATCGCGGAGGCCACGGTAGAAGTATCGTAAGCGCTACATAATCAATGCGCATGCGCTGGCGGCCCCAAGCCCGCCTCATTTAACGAAAAACTTGATCGGCCCCTCAATAAATTCACGACCTTTTCACTTCTCGTCATCATACTAAATTAGTTTAGACGCGTAAAGAGTTCTTGTCGAAACTTTGGCAACAATAAGTTTGTGATAAAAGAAAAAGTTGATCGGCAAGAACCACAATAGAGGATGAAAACGTCCATTTTTTTTGGGAACACAGCCGTCGTACTACAACACCGATACGTCATTCTGTCGTCACAGATTTCAAAATGCTTCGCAGTAATAATCGAGCTGGTGTCCTGTCGTTTTCGTCACTGCATGAGTCTTTAATGGTTCCATTAGGTAAATACTGTTCTCCGGACCTGAGCCAACACTTTAAGGAATCAATGGTTACACGTTGCTATTCCAGTCAGTCAAGTTTTTACGAGGGCTTCTTTCTTTGGAACAACCTTTTGTGCCAAAGAACTTTTAAGCCAAAAAAACTTTTGTTGCCAAACAAACTTTTGTGCCAAAAATCTTTTATGCCAAATAACTTTTGTTGCCAAAGAAACTTTTCTGCCAAAGAAGCGTTTGTGCCAAACTCTTGGCACAAACGTTCCTTCGGCACGAACTGCTGGTTTTCATTAATTTTCTTCCATTCAGTCCTGACTTGCCACATATATAACTCTCCTCAAAGGAACACTAAAAAGATAAACGATTTTTCTATTATTAGTGAGTAAATTTATCACAATTCCAAAATCACCACGCGTGCGTCGAGAAAACGCGAGAAGCGAGAAAGAGCGCAAAAAGAAAACGCGGGTGGCGACGCCACCTTGAAGTTCGCGCACCAAACGCCGTGACGTCATAAATTTTAACGGCGTCTACTACGGCGGTCCACGTAGTTTCTAATCGGCTAAATATGAAGTACATTGACCTCTAAGGGGGCTATAGACTTAATATGCCAAGTTTCAAGAAGTTTCGTTGAAACAACGTCGCCAAATACGACAAAAGCACTTCGAAATCTGTGACGTCACAGAGATTTTAGGCACGGAACTTGAGAACGGAACTTTGACCTTCATTTCCTTCTCTCTTCAGCAACTCAAGATGGTGAAATTAATGACGTCAGAGCTCTCGGAGCCAACTTTAGAGTCCCTTTAAAGGCACTCTTCGACTCTCTTTTGAAAGGTCATGGAAGGCGCGATTTTCCAA